>BSBK01002155.1:2760000-2787500 GCA_027943335.1 Chamaecyparis obtusa | reverse complement strand
TATGTGGAGTAGACCCACACATGGGCACAACATTCCTACATTACAAAACCTCCTAAAAATCAAACCATGGCTTCAAGCCATCAAACTTCACCTTATGACCCCCACATTCCCTTGGCATGATTGGCATCATGGGGATTTACCCACCCATGTACATCCCTCCCACACATGGGAGACTTTGCACATTATGGGCAGTTACTAAACCTTCATTCCTTGAAGGTTAATCTTCCCTCCCAAGGGTGAGTGTGCATTGAAGAGCCCCACAAAAATATACATCACAAAATAATATCAAGACTCACAAAACCTCTATGGAAACCCATGGAGTTTTGAACATAATAATGTAAAACCTCCATTAAATGACTCTTAAGATTTTACATGCATAAAATAAACTACACTAAGTTATGCTACAAGAATCCAACATTAAGTCCAAGCTCAAGGTGTAAATGATGAATTTGAAAGAAGCTTTTCCCTTTATGCTTTTCTCCTCCTCCAAATTCCCTTCCAAAACTAGGTGGGCTCTAAGAGTAGACAGTGGGTGAACAACCTTCATCTTCCTTCCAAATCCCCCTAAAAAGTCTCTATCCAAAGAATATCTGATTTCTGCATTAATGAGGAAGCCTCTAGAGTCTTCCCTTCTCCTTCCAAGTCAAGACCCTCATAAATGAAGTTTAAGACTCACATAGGAAGGATAAGATACCTTGCCCAAATTTCACAAACTCTAATTTCGCCACTTTGAGAAGGAGATATTTTAGGAGTGTCATAAATGAGTTCAAGGGCTCTTAATGGGTTGAAAATGATCCCTAACCCCTAAGGTACCAAGTAGGGTGGTAAAAAACTAACCCTAACTACCTTTTGGAAGCCTATTTGGCCCTCCTAAACTCCTCTTGAAGTTAACTCACGAAATTCAACTCCCTTGACCCAATCTAATCTTCCTAAACCTTAGGGTAAGCATGGGTACTACACTAGGTAACCCCTGGGTTAAAGCTAGGTCTACCCTAGTTATATTTACTAGCCATGTCAACACACAAGGATACATGTGTCAAGTGACACAACATAATTACATACACATGACCCTATTTAAACATTTACAAAAACTAAATTAAATACAACCATGCAATACACTTCCATGAATAAAATACATTACAATGAGGTCCATGTCTCTTCACAAACAAACCTTAACATTACAATGTATACATAGGTCCATTCCTGAAACCCCATTTTAGTGCTATAGTCAACTTCTTGCACACTCATTGCACACATTAGTAGGTCCAATAAATCAACATATAACATAATGAGATACCTAATGTAAAACACACACTCACTTATATTTGCATCAATGACTCATCGACAATTACACAATGTCTGCATCTAATCCATATGCATAAACTTAATTTTCAATCTTTTTGCATCCTTATATTTCCTAACATGTATATCCATCACAATGCATCATTAAACTTAACCATGTAGATAAACTGCATTAAATAACATAAGATATCACCAGAATAGGTTCACATAAAAAAACATAATGTGTAGATAACATAGTATGGGATCTTACAAATCCTCAAAAATAACATGTGTTCAAGGAGTCCAAGTGTCTCAAAATAGTATCAACTAAAATATAAATAGGGAAATATGGTGCTAAGCTATGATAGGCTGGGGTAGGCCTCACATCCACCCCCTCTAGGCATGAACATTCCTCTTGGAGTTCATCAAAGAGGTGGGGCAACTGTGACCTCATCTATGTTGCATCCTCACATGAAACTATGACCCTCATCATAATTAATCCCACTGGACCCTAACCTAGTCCAGCTCCCTGCCTTGAAGTGCCAGGGTCTGTTGAGCCAATATACGAATGGGCTCCAAATCCAACTCTCTGTCTGACTCTACCTACAAGGCATCCCAATCTATCACATGAGTCTCATCATAAATATACTTCCTCAAAACTGAAAACATGAAACGAATCATGGATGCATGACAGGGCAAGGTGGAAAAGCTAAACTGTATGCAACTATCCTATTCTCTCAAGGATCTCAAAAGGTCCAACAAATCAAGGTGCAAGCTTAGACCCCTTTCCAAAATGTTTTGGACTCTTATGCGGTCGCACCCTCAAGAAGACACTGTCTCCCAATAAATAGGCTTGATCTATCCTCTTCGCATCCACATACTTCTTCTGTCTATTCTGAGCCTCTCCGAGATGCTGCCTAATGAAGGTTACCTGCTGCTCCATATCTTTGACTAGCTCAGGTCTGATGGAAAATCTATTCCTTGATCCTATCCCAACTGAGTGGTGTCCTGCAAGTTCTACCATAAAGATCTTGGTAAGGAGGCATACCCAAGGATGTTTGATGCCCCTTGTTATAGGAAAACTCAAGTAAATGAAGGTATTCCTCCCACTCGGATTTGATGGTCCATCACATACATGTGTAACATGTCTTCTAACATGTGATTAACCCTTTCAGTCTATCCATCTATCTCAAGATGATAGGCCATACTGAAGGTTGAGCCTAGTACCCATAGCTTCCTGTAGTTCTCTCTAGAAGGGCGTAGTGAAGAGAGAATCTCTATCCAAGATGATCTTACAAGGTACACCATGCAGTTTGACTATATATCGCAAGAAAACCTGTGCCACTGATGGTGCGGTAAAGGTTGTTCGCATGGGTGAAAAGTGAGCCACCTTGGTCAACTTGTCAACTATCACCATGATGGCATCATGATGATGAGATGACATAGGAAGACCAACAATGAAGTCCATAGAAATGGTGTCCCACTTCCACACTGGTATATTCATGAGGCTGAAGAAGACCACCTAGATGTCAGTGTTCCGCCTTCACCCCTCTGGCATTCTAGGTACTTAGCTACCAACTCAACAATCTGTGTTCTTATGGTTGGCCAATGATATAACATATCTCAAGTCGGCATGCATCTTCTTAACTCCACGATGTGCTGCATAAAGGGCTCTATGGGCCTCTAGCATAATAGACTCACACAATCCTCCAAGAAGAAGGTATATATATATATGCGTCCTCTATGATGTAAGAGTCCATCAAAATCCAATGTATAATATGCATACTGTTAGGAATAAGGTGTCTCAACCTTGGATAATTCCTATTCTTATTATTTGTTTTGTAAAATGTATTTCTTGCAAATAATGTTGATGTGTCAGCATCTTGAATTGTGTGTGAGGAGATCATGGGCTAAAACGGTTATGACGGATTCCTATGACATGTAAGAGCTATGTTAGGAAGATTCAATGACAGGTGAAGACATGTGGCCAACTGATAAATTTGAGTACTATACTGATAATTTTGGGGTTCCTATTTTCTTGGAGAATGGTAAAACCCTAATACAGTTATCTTTGGGAGTAGCCCTAAAAAGTGAAGTGCATGATATAGGCTTTTTTGGGCTTGCGAAGAGAGGTGATGCGAGTGTATGGTTGGAACATTTTATGCTGCCGTGATTTGTCTTCAAGGGGTTTTGAAATCTTCTGAAAGAACTTGCATTGCAAGTGTATTGTAAGCTGTAATAGTTTTGATCAATACATTGTGCAGGTTTTGGAGTGCTAGGGTTTTTTACCGAAAGGTTTCCCCAGGGTATATCATTGTGTCATTCTCTATTTTTCTATATGCATGGTATGTGGCTGCAATATCTTTGTTAAAGTAGTTAACGAATCTGAAATTGTAAGGATTTATAAGAATTTGCACAATACTCTCCTATAGAGATTAGCGTAGGAAGCTATTTCCGCACTTGAGTTTCCTTACACATACTTCCCCTCAAGGGGTCTTTGAGATCAAATCAACTCACTAACTTCTGCATACATCTCATCTTCATGTAAGTGATGAAGAATGCCATCTCTCAAATCTATGCCTATGGAAATATAAGAAAGCTCATGGTCATCTCCTACTCAAGGCATCTACGACAAATGTTCTTCTTCCCCTTGATGTAATGAACATCAAAATCATATTTGCACAAGAAATCCATCCATCTCCGCTACCGAGCATTTAGGTTTGGCTGTGTGAATATGTACTATAGACTTTGATGGTATGAATGAAGTTCAAACCGATCTCCTAAGAGAAAATTTTGCCATATCACTAAGGCATGCACCACTGCTGCAAGCTCGCGATCACGGGTAGGGTAGTTGAGATCATGAGTCTTTAGTTTCCTAGACTCATAGGCTATACCTCAACCACCCCGCATAAGAATTGCCCCTAAGCCATCTAAGGAAGCATCCATGCAAACCACAAAGTCTGTTGAAGGTTTTTTGCACAACAAGAATGGGTGCACTAGCCAGTGCTCTCTTGAGCTCTTGAAAGGATCTATCACACTTCTCAGTCCACTCAAACTTCTTTCCCTTTCGCTGAAGAGAAGTGATGGGGTGTGCCACTCTAGATAATCCCTCAACAAACCATCTGTAATAATTGACTAGACCCATGAAAATTCTCACCTCAATCTTAGTGGTAGGTGCTGGCCAATTCATAATGGCATCAATCCTTGATGGGTCTACTAAGATCCTATCACCCAATATCACATGACCCAAATATTTGACCTCTGATCTAAAAAATGCACATTTTGACAAGCTGCCAAACAACTGATTATCCCTAAGGTACTGCAAGACTTGTCTTAGGTGGCTCTTTGTGTTCTCTTTCATCCTTTAAATAGATTAATATATCATCAATGAATACCACCACAAAAATTGTCAAGGAATAGACTCATGAATACAACTAGAGTATTTGTAAGACCGAATGGAACCACAATGAACTCATAGTGGCCATATCTGGCACAGAATGCGGTCTTATGAATATCACTATCCACTATCCTCAACTAGTGATATCCTGACTTAAGATCTATCTTGGAGAACAATCGAACACCCCTGTAGCTGATCAAACAGGTCATCAATCCTAGGAAGTGGATACTGATTCTTGATGGTTACTTTGTTCAACTGGCAGTAATACATACACAACCTAAGAGATTCATCTTTCTTATTTTTAATGAATATCATAGGTACACCCTCAAGGAGAAACACCAGGATAAACATGTCCTTTCTCTAACTGTTCCTCAAGATGTAGCTTGAGCTCTCTAAGCTCATTAGTGGTCATCTTGTAAGGTGTTCTAGAAACCAATTCTGCCCCTGGTACAAGATCTATGTGAAAATCAACTGCCCTACGCTCCGAAGGAAACACATATGCATATTCTGGTAAAATGGGATGGTCATCCAATGAGGCTTCTTGTTCTACCTCTTCCTCTCTATTGCTTATGGTGATAGAAAACAACTGACATCCCTTTTGCATGCTTCTCTTAAGCTATATAACAAAGATCACACGGAGGGATACAGGTCTCTAGATTCCAAAAATCACAGTAGCATTTCCATCATCATCCAAGCATTCTATCAAATTCTTAGATAATCTAGCTTGGCCTTGTGGGCATATAGCCAATCCATGCCAAGAACTAGACCGTAGGATGCAAGAGGAGTAACTCTGAGGTCTGCTAAGGTGGTTAAGCCACCAATTTGAATTAGACATTCTCTAACCATTGAGGTAACATACACTCTAGCTCCTAAAGCTAACTCAACCTCCCATCTAATATCTTTCTTGTTGCCACTAGCCCACAACGCTCCCACAACCAATGGAAAAACAAAGGAGTCAGTAGCTCTAGTATCAAATAATATAGAAACATCACTATCTTTGATCGTACTTGTGGCCTCAATGATGGTGCTTGATGCTCTTCTTGACAGTTGTCAACCATTGCAAAAAAGTCTGTGGGACTTGTCCATGTCCCCCAACTATAGGTTCAAAGATTGCTGCCCATTGACTTCCTCCATGAGGACACTCCCTAGCTATGTGCCCCATGGCACCACAAGTGTAGCATGGTCCACAAGTGTAGCATGGTCCATGTGTTTGAATTTGCATGCCTCGAGGTCTGGAATTCTGAGAACCTCTTATCCGAGTAGACCCATTGTATCCTCCCTTATAGGACTACTCAGTCCATGCTGGGGCTGTATAAGGGGCCTGTGTTTTTTGGTCCTTCTTAGGACCCTAAGACTTCCACTACTTGGGCTTTGAGTGCTGCTGACCCTGAGGTGACCTCTGTCTCTGGTCCTGCTGAGACTGTTGAGCTTGATGCTGCTGTGGGGTTCTAAATGACCCCGAAGAGTTCCTCCGATTCACCTTCCAAGGGGGCTTTTGATAGCCTAAACTATATGGTGTAGGATTATGATACTGATATCCCTTTATTATCTCCTCAGCTATCAAGGCTCTATCGCTAGTGAACCATAAGTCCCCTGGTGGTACCGTGCATACCATACTTTCTATAGATGAGTTCAATCCTTTAATGAATCGATTGACCTGAAGTTTCTCATCCCTCATATACTCGACATAAGGGAGGAGGTCTATAAACTTTCCCTCATACTGGGCCACCTAAAGTCCTCTCTACTGTAGGTCATGAAATTTGTCTATGCAACACTGCCTGAACTGATCAGATAGATATCTAGCCCTAAAGATTTTTAGGAAGGTATCCCATGTCAGGGTGTCAATGACCATATCTCCCTTGAATCCCTCATGTTTCCATCAAGTAGAGGCTCCTCCTTGGAGGAGATGAATAATAAAGTTTTCTTTAAGGTTTCTCTCATAAGAGCACAACCCAAAACACCCCTCTAGGCTCAGAAGCCCAGACTTAGCCTCTGTCCCATTGTAGACCCCCAAAAAAGTGGTGGCTGAAGTCACATCAGCTCTCTGATTTGATCACCTACATTAGGGGGTGCTCTCTTAAACCTACAAACCTCAATCCTAGGTGGAGGCTTTGGTCCACGAATGGACCCAATCTCATGATCAACCTGTCCCTCAGTGAACCTAGGAGGGGGGACGCTTACTTTGTTCCCTACCTGAGGACCCACATCCTTTCCAATCCCTGATACACATTTTGTTGTACAACTGGAGGCAATCAGTCAAGGATAATCCTGACCAGGTTCTGGAATGCTTGCAACAAATTTGCATTAAGATTAGGAGGTGGTTTGAGAGGTGGACCCTAGTCCCATCCTCAAACTTCCACCTCAGACTATACCTCCTCTTGAGATACAAAGATACGTCTATGAGCTCGTCCACATCCACGAGCCTGTCAAATGAGTGGAGACATCCTACACACAAAAATATAAACTTAGGTTACTACGTAGTGGGTTAGGTTCCCAATGTTGACAAACCTGGCTCTAATACCAAAATGTCATGCCCAAAAGTTGAGCAAAACACAACTACAATTTTTTTTCTAAAACCTAATGTTAAACTACAGTCATACATACAAGCCACTAAGTTAGAATGGTTCATGCTAATAGAAACCGGATTAGTAACAAGATAGGTGAAGTAAGGCTACAGTTGACTAGGTTTTGACCTAACTGTAAACATGTTCAAAACCCTAACGTTCACTAATACTGATTAACTAGGCTTGAGTTTAACTAGTTAACTAGGGTTAACGAGATTAAACGAGATTATATCATTAATAAGAATTTTTATACATGATTATTAGTTGATAGCATAATCGATTTATGACTAAAGTATCCTCTTAATTGAACATGGAACTGGCAATTTAATTGATATACAATTCAGTTTATAAGGGTTAAGTTGACTATATTAAATCATAAAAATCAACTTAAACCTACCCTAAAATAAAAGATTAAATCTTTATTATACAAATAGTTGAGTAAACTATACAACTAATATTCTATTTATCCCCAATCTAATACAAGTTTATAACTCTATCTACTAATGTATAAAATTTACTAATCGAAACAATAAAGATTTAATAATCTAAATTTAAACCATCAATTACTTATAAGGTTGGGTGTAATAAATAACATGATATTTTAATTCAAAACTGAATACTAATCAAAGTTTACTAAGATACTTTATCACATTTCATTAAAACAAAAGACCCTCTAACCTTATTAATAACCTATTTAAATAACTAGTTTAAATACATTACCCTTTAACTTACCAATTATAATTAACCAAATTAAACAATTAATCTTCTAAAGTCTTCCTAGTCATAAGGTCAATAATTAAATCTAATTGATAAAAATTAAAATTAATTGAAATCAATTTCCAACATAATCTTAATTATATCTTCTAGAAATTTCCCCATCACTTAGTCAACAAAAGTAACTAAGACGGGTTTTTAAATAACATTATTATTCAAATCAATATTTAAATACATGTTTTTAAAGACTTCTAGAATAAACTTATTTTTAAAGTCAAAAAACAAATCAAATTTCTAAAATCTTCTAGAAATTCCCTAAAGTCAATAAAATCAACTATAGACTAAAATTTACTTGTTTTGAAATCTATGATCTAAATAAATTAAATAAAATTTATTCTACAAGTTTCCTAAGAAACCTATAAATATGAACTTATCTTATTCTAAAAAAGAAATAACACTCCCTGTTTTTTTTCTTAATTTATTTCTTACTGTATGATGATTTTTGAATTATTATATTTATCTTTTTTTTTGTTTATTTTAATATTTTTATAAACTGCCCTAACCTGTGTTTTCTTTCTTGTTTATTTTTTTTGCAAGGGGCTGAAGGATAAAGGGCGACAATACTGGTGTTGGCACCATCGCAAGTGGTGGTGGCCGATATGGTGGTACCACCACTGTGGTGGGAAACCCAGCTGTGTGGGGTTTGGCGGAGCAGGGCTCCTTGGCACCCCTCCCCATTGTGGGAACCATAGTGGAGGGTTGGGATGGCCGAAGCCGAGCTCGCCTTCCCCACTATGGTTACCATAGTGGGCGGTACCACAACCCTCTACAGAAGCCAAGCTTGGGGTAGGGTTTCCCTCTCGATTTCCAAACCCTCTCATTTATTTTTTAAAAATCTTGTTTATAATATTTTATATTTTATTTTAAAAATGAAAATTTCATTTTTGGTTTGTGTGAAATGAGTTTTGTTAAATGTAAAATTTCAAGGGATTCTCTAGTGTGGAACATCTTATTACTTCTCTTCAGCGAAAGGGAAATAAGTTTGAGTCGACAAAGAAGTGCAAGAGGGCCTTTTAGGAACTCAAGAAAACACTTACTAGTGCACCTATTCTTGCAGTTCCAGATCCTTTAGTAGATTTTGTGGTTTGCAAAGATGCTTCCTTGGATGGTTTGGGAGTAGTACTTATATAGAATGGTCAAGCCATTGCATACGAGTCTAAGAAACTTAAGAATCATGAGCTTAATTACTCTACCCATGACTTGAGCTTCCTGTAGTGGTTCATGAATTAGTAAGATGATGACATTTTCTCTTAGGGCATCGGTTTGAGCTACATTCTGACCATTAGAGTTTGCAGTATATATTCACTTAGTTGAACCTTAATGCTCGTTAGAGGAGATGGATGGAGTTCCTTTGTGAGTATGATTTTGATGTTCTCTACATCAAGGGCAAGGAGAACGTAGTTACAAATTATTTGAGTAGGAGACATCATGGGGCATATTCTATGTCCTGCAAGCACAAAATTGAGGACATCGCATTTTGCATCACTTGCGTGAGGACGAGTGGTATGTTGAGGTTTGTCAGGTTGTTTGATCTCAGAGATCCCTAGAAGGGAATTATGTTAATTATTAATTAGAGTTTGATGGACCATTACACCATAAAGGACACATATATGTACCTTCTTCTAGGGTTTATTATGTTAGAGGCTCATAGGGAACCTTATGTAGTGCATCCCAGGGTCAAGAAGATGCATGCAAATTTGAGGCAGTTGTATCACTGGCAGGACATGAGGCAACACATTGCAGAGTTGGTCGCTCGATGCCTTGAGTGTTAGAGAGTTAAAGCAGAGCACCGCCATATTGGTGGTTTGCTCCAGGTTCATGAGATACCTGAGTGGAAGTGGAACACCATTTCTATGGATTTCATCATTGGTCTTCCTATGTCATCTCACCGCCATGATGCCATCATGGCGACAGTTGACAAGTTGACCAAATTGGCTCACTTTTCAACCATTTGTACCACATTCAAAGCTCTAGTAGTGGCACATTTGTTCTTGTGGGATATTGTTAGAATTCATGTCATTCCTTGTAAGATCATATTGGATAGAGACTCTCTTTACATCATCCTTTTGGAGAGAATTATAGATAGCTTTGGGCACCAGGCTCAACTTTAAGCACAACTTATCATCCAAAAATGGATGGGCAGATAGAGAGGGTTAACCAGGTGTTAGAGGATATGCTCTGTATTTATGTTATGGATCATTAAATGAGATGGTATGATTAACTACACTTTATGGAGTTTGCCTATAATAATGTGCATCATACTTATTTGGAGATGCCACCTTTTCATGCTTTATATGGTAGACCTTGTAGAACACCATTGAGTTGGGATTACAATGAGGATAGTGTAGTTGTTGGGCTAGAGTTGGTTTGAGATATGGAGCAATAGGTGACTTTGATTAGGAAACGTCTTAGAGAGGCTCATGATAGGCAAGAGATGTTAGGAATGGGAGCACTGAGAGGGGGGGGGGGTGAATAAGTGTTCACTATATTTTAATCTTTTTACTTTACTCTTGAAACTTAACTTGATTGCTTAAGTACTGAAATAAACATCAATGTAAACAAGATAAACAATCACAACACATAACACCAATATGGTTACGGGGAAACTCAAATAGGTAAAAACCCTGATGGGAATTGACACCCACTAAGAACTGCACTAGTGTCTTATGATCCTTGTTAGAAGATCTGCAACCCTGTTAGGAGTTGTTCTTTACAATGCTTTTAGTACAGTGACTTGGTCAAAGGTCGGATCTTGTTAGGAGTCTTTTACAATAACCCTATTAGGGGTGGGGGACACACTGTCCTAGAGCTCACTGCTCAAGTGGTGAAGGCTACAACCTTCTAATCTTAGATACACACTATATCTGCTGGATGAACTGGTGCTGTGACATTGCTTTTCTGATTAGTTCCTTTTATGTGCTGATTCTTTATCCCTTTGTAAAGCTCTAACTCATTCTATCTTCACTTCACATGTCTATGCTCTACTTATCTCATCTCTATATCCATATTCATACTTTATTACAAAGGCACATCTTATATTTATATGTGCTAACAAAACAAATAACTAGGTCGGCCTACAACTGATTACATACAACGCCTCCAAGTGAATTGGCTCAAGTGTATTTACAAAAAAAAGATGTTTACATGTCTAAAACCTAATTACAATAGGTACATAGCCTTTACAAAACATTATTATAACTGCTAATCAAAATAGTAACAGTCGGCTGCATACTCTATTCTGTTATGGCGTTCACTGGCTGTACCTCTTCAACTGTCTGTATCTTCGTCATACTGTCTCATTTGATCATGCACTATTAGACTTAGCATGAATACATACTTGCAAGCTTAACTTCAAGGGTGAATACCATAACTCGGTCCATACGCACGTGCGCTGATGCTTTGATTTACTAGTGCTCTGCTAACTGTCCAGTCTTCTATACTTAGCCAAATTCTGACCTTATGATAATGTGCACTGACTACAAAACTCTATATGATTTTTTTGCCATAATGACAACACTATATCTAGTCATATACAATAGTATAGTCAACTTGTCAACAATATCCCCCCTTTTTCATTAATGGCAACAAAGGAATATGGCGAAGTTACTAATTGTACCCTTATACAAAATTCTCTTACTTATATCTCCCTTATACTCTGTACTATACTCCTTCTATACATCATATATGATACTCCATATTCTACATACAATACTCCCCCTTTGACATTAATGACAAAGGTGCTCAAAAAGGTTATCTACAAGTACTTACAATGTTAGGACATCCAGATATGCTATCTACAAATTTTGGATCTCTTGTTTCCAAAATGCTATCAGTGCATTGACAATCTATAGATGGGCGCATAAGGCATATTGTAGCTTCTCCATCTTTTCCAAGTCTGTACTTGGACCTTGATCATATGTCACCATAGTGGCATTGATCTCCTTGATGTTCTGATTGAGTACATCTAGAGAGGGTGCAAGAGCATTCTTGAGCTGTGTTTGCCTTTCCCTTATCTTAGACATCTCTTTCTCAGCCTTATCTATTTTGTCTATCTGCCCCTGGTACACGTTATTGCACATGTTCACATCGGTGGAGGGATCTTCCACTGATTTCCTTACATTGTCTATCATTGCTTCTGCCTCTTGGATTTTCTTGTAGTGCTCACCAGTCAGTTTATCCTTGTTCATACAATCAACAATGATCTTCCTTCCCGTACTTGTAAACTCCTTCAAAGATGCTTGACCAATATTCAATGAACTGAGGTCAAGTGCGAAGTTTCCAACTAGTTCACTCAATCTTTTCATTATATATTTCTCTTCTACAACTTGTGATGCAGATTCTTCCAAGCTAGAAAAGTTTTCTTTGAAGTTTGTAAGAATGGTGCTAACATCATCAACTGAATGAACCTTAGACACTTTCTTGTCTGAAGGTAGCAAGTTGTTTAGAATGTTGACTGATTCAACAAATAGAGGGTTCCTCATCACTTGCTTCTCTTTTGCTTTCTCCATAGCTAGGACATTGATCTTAATCAGGTCTTCTTCTCCCCAAGAGTCCAAGCTTGTGGTGTTTGGTGTCAAACTTGACAACAATGATGCCGAGGGTAAGGGAGTGATAAGAGTGCTGTCCATCACTTCTTGTTTTATCTTCATAGGCATTTCAACAGATGGCTCATCTGTTGGTTCACTTCCTTTTACCTCTTCTTCTCCTTTCTCCTCTTCTATCTTTTCTTTTTCTTTTTCTATCTCTTTTTCTGTCTCCTTTTCTTCTTCTTCACCTGTTATATCCTCTATTAATACTTCTTCTTGTATCTTAGGTGAATTGTCACCGCATAGGATTTCAACCTCTTGTGTGCTCACAAAAGCTTCCTCGAACTTATCCAAGTCTTTGTCCATGGCCACCATGGCTATTTCTACATTATCAATGATGATTGTGTTATCTTTTTATGTCTCAGTCATGGGCGCAAACTTCACTACCTCTATCGGTGTTGCCACTATAGGCACTGAATCCTGAGGACTTGTTAGTGGTACATTGGTGGTCTATGACTCCTTGGCTTCCTTAGAGGGTACTTGAGTTGTGGACGCAGTAGGTGGGTACATGTGCCTATCTAGAAAGACTTTCTCAAAAGATTTCTCTATCTCTTTAGCTGCCAACTCAAAGTTTCTGTCCATTATGTGTAGTGTTCTCAACTTTGCTATGAGGTGCGGCTTTACCAGATCTAACAATAATGTTTTCTCTTCTAAGGAGCATACAAGGAGGCTTTCATCTAGAATCTTTTCCTTATTCTAAGATCTTCTTCAATAGCCCATTTCTTCAAGGATTCCAAGATATTCCAAACACTGTCTAGAATGTCTGTCTTCTTGAACTTAATCATATGTTTTATTATCATTCCATGGATTTCTAATTTGTCAATCTCATTGTATCTCTCATAGAATTTTCCTATCTGATCTATTCTCCCTTCAACAATAATCCTTGTTCTCAAAACTTGAAGATTAGGTCTGAAACCTACCTCAGGAGGTGCTTGAGCATTCTTTTTCTTACTTTTGGTTTCCTGCGAGGATGGGTGACTTGTGCTAGTTTCCTTCTTCCTCTTTGGCATGCTTGTGTATTCTGGAGGTGATGTGGTATCCTAAACAATTGTCTCTTTGAGCACAGAAGGGATAACATTTGTTTTATCCTATTTATCCTTTGGATCATCAGTTTTCTCAATCTTGATTTTCTTCATTTTAGGATCATCTTTCTTGGCTTCCACTGTGGATGCGCTCTCAATCTCCAATGCTATCTTTTCTTCTCTTGCTTTGTCAATATATGCCTGAGTTACACCATGAATTTTGAGTATCTCAGATGTAATCTTAGAGGCTTTCCTCTTAGTTGTCACATTGTTCAAAACTGCATCAACTTTCCTTATCTTTTCTTCATAAGTACCCCCACCTAGGTTCATTTGGGTCCTTAGGTGCTGATAGTAATACTTGTGCATATGCTTCCAAAATTGATTCCTCTACCTCATAACCAAGTGGATGGATCCACTTTGTTCTAGGCTCTACGACTTCCATGCATATTATGTCAGTTTCTACCATAAAGAAAATGCTGTCTTTGTATTTCTCAACAATACTCTTTGGTATCCTGTACCTCATCTACATTTTGATCCTGAATGTCTTCAGTTCAAGCTCCATGTAATCCTTGAAAGTGCTCTCAGTAGATGCCTTAAGAGATATTTGAGGAATTGTAGGTATACTTTTGTCTAAGTATAAATTTGAAACATTTCCAAGTATATGGAAGTACATGTAAATGATTAAAGACCCAAACCTGAATATTTTGGTCTTATCATGCTTGATGGCTTTGATTTTATCAATCAATTGTGTGCACAAGATCCCACACAAATTAAACTCTCCATTTTCCTTAACAATTCTGATTGCTGCAAGAATAGTGGCTGCAAACACACTATTCACCCTGTTAGTGTGCTGAAACCTGTAACCTAGTATCATAGACATCAATTTGATGTCTTTCTCTTCAATAGGCTCAATTGTCATACCACACCTATCAATTCTGGACTTACATGCTTGTTCAAATAGTTTCCTCACATCCTTGCCCACTAGAAGAACGTCGCTTGTCCTAGAAAGACCTATCATTTCATGAATAAGATCTCCTATGATTCTTACTGGGACTTCACCTATCCAAAATAGGTCATCATGGATTCTTCTTAACAAGATCTTGATCCACTTGGATTCATAGAACTCATATGCCGTAGCATACTCAACAATGGGATGGTCTTCCAGATGTGCGAACTCATTTAGGAATGTTCTGTCTAGTTTCATCATGGACTCAAGGTGTGACCTTATCCTATCAAGTCCAACTGGTTCCTTTTTACAGTAAATGTACGCATGAACATCTTCTACATGCATTACACCCATAGGGGTTCTTGAAAATGAACCTTCTAGGTCATCTAGGGTTGACTTAAAAGGGTGCCTCTTAAAAATGTATCTCTTTCTCTTAGAAACATCAAATGCAACTGGTGTAGCCATGACTTACTTGGTTAATGCTTCAAATTTGATTCCAAGGACTTCTGAATCGTCACGTCAAACTAGGGCTTTATAACTAATCAATACGCTTCTTCACTGGTAAATCAAGCTCCAATACTTCACAATTTAACTGCTAGGGCTCCTGTGGTCTCCAATTGCTCTAACTTGAATGCAATGAGTGATCTGTAGGTTTACGTAGACTATAAAGTGAAATTTCTACCATTAATGCTGATCGTGTAAACCAGAATTTGATTGAGAATTTCTAACTTTCATCCTGTAATCGATCAGGCAGTGGGCTCTTGCACATAGCATCAAATAGTCTCCAAAATGTTAAATCCAAAGGCGCATACTCTGAAGGTGAGTATACCGGCCATGCAGGGGGTCCTAGAGCTAAATTAGCTCCCCCTATGACCCTGAGGGTCATTCATCCAGATGTAGAGGGTGCATCCATTGTGGATGCATCTAGTACATACTCATCAACCTTATCCTTCTTTGTTTCTGACCAAATCAAGCTCACATCTTCTGAAGATTTCACAAACTTGACTTCTCCTTCATTATCCAATATTGATTCTTCTATCTTTTTAGGGCTTTCTTGACTTTGCGTTCTTGATCTACAAAACTTTGAGATGTGTCCAGCCTTGTTACAAGAGTGACAAATAACTGGAGGCCTTAAATTCCTCAACGTATTGATATAGGTTACCAGTTTACACTGTCTAGCTGAGTGACCATTATAATTACATATTTGACATGTAATACTTTGAGAACTTCTTGCATTTGGTTGATTCTAATTTCTTTGATTATGCTAAGTCTTGTTCTTCTGAATTGTTCTACAATTCATAGCTTTATGACCAAATTTATTGCATGAATAATAGTAACCATTGAAAGGTCTTACCTCTTTACAATTCCTTGCTATATGTCCATTCTTGTTACATGCATAACAAGTTTGGTCTACTGGCTTGCGCTCATCCTTAGATGGTTCAACATTGTCTTTAGTTCGATTTCCAGTTTCCTTAGCATTTGCAGTGTCTTCTGGTGCTTTCATCCTTTCTCGCATGTCATCAATCTGATTTTTGTGCTTCATTGAATCCAACACCGCTGGTATCTCCTTTAAGCTTCTGTGCATATAACTGTGACTCTATCAAGTCAGAACTAGTGTGTAATTTCTCAATGTGATTCTTTGCCTCTTTCAACTTAGATTCTAGATTTTCTTTGTTTTTTCTTAGCTCCAAGATTTCCTTGTTTGCTTGCCTCAATTCTTCATTCAGTTGAAGGTTCTCTTTGATTTGTTCATCATAAACTTCTTGATTGTTAGTTATCTTTTCATCCAACTCTTCAATCTAATCTTTTAGAGATGTGTTCTCTTCATTCAGCTTCTTAACAATTTTCCCTAAATCAATGTTTGAACAATCTTTCAAATCTTTTCTTAGCTTCTTGATGAAAACTTGTGCACCACTGATTTTCAATTTTACTTCTTCAACTTCTTTCTCAGATCTGTCAAGGTCTTTAAGAGCTTCCATAAGATTCTTCTTCAGATGTTTTGCTTCTTCTAAACCCATTGATCTCCTCAAGTGGTTAAACTTCTCTTTAGAGGACCAGATCTCTAATAACAATTGTTAGGAATGGGAACACTGAGAGGGGGGGGGGGTGAATCAGTGTTCACTATATTTTAATCTTTTTAATTTACTCTTGAAACTTAACTTGATTGCTTAAGTACTGAAATAAAAATCAATGTAAACAAGATAAACAATCACAACACATAACACCAATATGGTTACGAGAAAACCCAAATAGGTAAAAACCACAGTGGAAATTGACACCCCACTAAGAACTGCACTAGTGTCTTATGATCCTTGTTAGAAGATCTGCAACCCTGTTAGGAGTTGTTCTTTACAATGCTTTTAGTACAGTGACCTGGTCAAAGGGTCATACCCTATTAGGAGTCTTTTACAATAACCCTATTAGGGGTGGGGACACACTATCCTAGAGCTCACTGCTCAAGTGGTGAAGGTTACAACCTTCTAATCTCAGCTACACACTATATCTGCTGGATGAACTGGTGCTATGACACTGCTTGTCTAATCAGTTCCTTTTGTGCACTGATGCTTTATCCCCTTGTAAAGCTCTAACTCATTCTATCTTCACTTTGCATGTCTCTTCTCTTCTTATCTCATCTCTATATCCATATTCATTCTTTATTACTGAATAGTAGTGATTTGGAATCACCACTATTTGTGTATGTGTGTGGGGAAAATGCAAGATTCACTCCAAAATCCAAATTCCCAAAGGAGAGATCCAATTTGATCAACTAAGAGGTTAATACACAATCGAATCAATCTATGAAGAATATAAGAATAAATCCTATACTTCCCTATAGTTGGATCAAGCTTGAAATCTAAAATAATTGAAGTGCAAATACTAACCTTGAATTAGGGCAGATCTAGAAAATGCTAAATTCTGGCTTTTGTATGAACTTTCTGAAGATTCCATCACTTGTTGTGGATTGGAAATGCCGAGGCGGACAAAACCCATAAATCTTTTCTCCAAATTCACACAGGTCGACTTTGACCTTTTAAAAGGTCAAAGACCACATTATTTATTTGAAGTCCGATTCCAATTCTGTTTGCAGATCCTGAAAGATTACCAAAAAGGGTATCCAAATTCACTCTTGATCCGAGATTCCACACCTGTACCTGCAAGAAAATGGAGGTTTTTGGTTGTATGGGGGGTTTGTCTTAGTCAAACCCTAATTTATGAATTAACCTTGAAATTGAATTGAAATATATGGTGCATAAATAAAGTAATTGAAACAAATCACCTCGCTTATGTTGAAATCCTTGTAGAGGATTCGAATCCTCAAATCCACAAGTAAGAATGCTTCAATGAAAGTAGGATGTCTCCAATCAATGGTATTTTGATCTTCAACACCAATCTTGATTTGATCTTGCATATGAGAAGACTTGAATGAATGGAGAAGGATGGATCTTCAAGGGGGCTCCAAGGAGATTGAATCCTTCAATAACTAACAATGGAACTCCTTGATGGATGAATGCTTGAATGCTTGAATGCTTGAAGACTTGTTTTGCACTTGAGAACTTGATTGCTTGATTGAGAAAACTTGATGTGAATGTGATATGAAAATGAGAGAGGAAGGCCTCCTTTTATAGTGACCTAGGGCACACTCCTCTAGATGGGCCACCTTGAAGAATTAAATCCCAATTAGGTCCTCACCTTTAGAAAATATACCTTAATTAAAATACCATTAAAGGATTTACCATTTTGGAGCCTAAAACAGCTGACCCGGAAGCGGGAAATAACTTTCCCGAAAGCCAAATTAGCGAGAAATGAAACTTTAAAATTCTGGTAGGAAGAGGTGAAGGTTAAGGTCGACCTTGACCTGGTTAGGGTCGAGGTTGACTTTGACCTCAAAACCCTAACTTTGTCATGTTCTGCAATAGGAGTTCCAAGGGTGCTAGAAATGCAGAATTTGATGTCTGAGCAAGACCCCAGTTTCAGGAACAGACAAAAAATCCTCTATTTGATGTGATGAAGGACTAGGAGGTCTCATTTATGAATCCTACCTAGAAAATAGAGCCATAAAAGAAGGAAAATTAGGAAAGGTCCCTTAAGACCTTAACCCTAATTTCACCTAGAATGCAAAAATTAAGTGCGGAGAAGAAGTGGAAAGCGGGGGAAAGCCAAATATATGCAAAGACCCAATCAAGGTGCTTAACATGACCCCAAACCACTTACTCAAAGGGCTAAATGCTCTTAACATGGAAGTGCTTCCATTTTAAGATGATACAATTACAAAGGTGCATCTTATATTTATATGCGCTAACAAAACAAATAACTAGGTCGGCCTACAACCAATTACATACAATGCTTCCAAGTGAATTGGATCAAACATGTTTACAAAAAAAGATGTTTACATGTCTACAACCTAATTACAATAGGAACATAGCCTTTACAAAACATTATTATAATCTCTAATCAAAATAGTAATAGTTGGCTGCATACTCTGTTCTGTTCTAGTGTTCACTATTGTACCTCTTCAACTGTCTATATCTTCGTCATACTGTCTCATCTGATCATGTGCTCTTAGACTTAGCATGAATACATACTTACAAGCTTAACTTCAAGGGCGCATACCATAACTCGATCATACACATGTGTGCTGATGCTCTGATCTACTAATGCTCTGCTAACTGTCCAGTCTTCTATACTTAGCCAAATTTTGACCTTATGATAATGTGCACTGACTCCAAAACTCTATATGACTTTGTTGCCATAATGACAACACTATATCTAGTCATATACAATAGTATAGTCAACTTTCCAATAGGAGAAGCATGTAGCTGTAAAGAGGATAGATCATAGCTATATGGCTAGTGATAGAGTTTTTCCTAAGAGTGTAGCCACATACGAGTCCAATCCATTATGGAAAGGGCTCTAAGTTTGCACCTCATTTGGTTGGACCTTTTGAGGTCATTGAGAGGATATGACTAGTTGCATATCGTCTACCATTTGCACCTAGCTTGTCACATATCCATGATGTGTTTCATGTTTTAGTACTGAGGAAATACATTTATGACAAGTCTCATATTATAGATTGGGATGCCTTGTAGGTGGAGTGGTATAGATAATTGGGTTTGGAACCCATTCACATTTTGGCATGCTAGACACTATCTCTTCAAAGCCAAGAGTTGGACCAGGTTAGGGTCTAGTGGGAATGTTATGATGAGGTTACAACATCATGGGAGGACACATTGCAGATGAGATCTCAATATCTCCATCCTTTTGATGAACTCTAGGAGGAAGTTCATGCCTAGGGGGAAGGATGTGAGGCCTCATCCCAAGCATGTCATAGAATTTCTACTTATCATTATGATAGACCTAGTATTTGATTTTATATTTTGATGCATTATGAGATTTTACTCTTTTGACGGGGATTTGATTACAACAAATTATGATATACTATATTTTATGATGCTTTCCATACTCATGTTGATGATTTTATGAGACATTATGACTAGCATTATGGTTATTGATTTAGATGAATATTGAAATGATGCAATTGAGTATATATGATTATATGAGTTATTTAGGAAAATGACATGTGGAATTTGAATTATGATAAGATGTGATTTTATTAAAAAATTAATTGTTAGGTGATAAAATGTTTTTATTAGATATGCTTCAATTTCATGTGGAAAATGTGTAAATTATTGTTGGTATGTTAGATTTTGAATTGTAAATGTGAGATGTTGTGCAAATGGAAATTACCTAAATGATGTTTATGTTCATACATTATATATGCATATGATTTCTTGAGCTACTAATGTTCGAATTGAGTTGTGCAAGAATTAACCATGGAATTAATTCAGAGAACTAGAACCAATCCTATGTGCATGAGTTAAGCCAAGGTTGAATCTAATGAAGAGAAAAAACCTCATTGTAATGTTTTTTAATTCATAATTATAACTATTGAGTGTATGTTAAATGTAAATTGTTAATTATAAATTATTATTTTATAAATGGACATGCCAAGTGTGTTATGTGATGTGAATATTTTGTGGTGTCACTTGACACTTGTGTTGTGATTATGTAGTAATGAAATGTTCATTTGGGAGATGATTGGTTGCAACCAAACCTAGGAAAGTACCTTGTAGTATCCTCATGATAACCTCTTGGTTAGAAATCTTGGAGTAAGGTCACATCCCTTGGAACCCGTAGGTGAACTCTAGATGGGTTTTTGAGGGGTTAAATGGACACCTAGGGTTGAGTTTAGGCCTTAGGCCTTATTTATCAAGCCCACTTGGTATACCTATGGGTAAGGGTCATTTTTAACCCTAGGAAAACTCAATTTATTTGGGATTCCTTTCAAAAGTTGGGTTTTCAAGATGGATGAAAATCAACTCTTGGAAGAAAGGTCTTGGTTAGAGGACCCTCCATTTGAGTGCAAGTTACTTGTTCCCTTTTTAAAAGTTACCTTTTTAGAGACCATTTTTAGTAACCTTGTAATGGGTTGGGAAGACAAACCAATAGATTTTGATGTCTTCTTCCAAGAGGGTTTGGGAGATGTGTAGAGCATTTTTAGTGGGTTCTCCCTAGACTTGGAAGTTGTTCACCCAATCTCCATCTTTGGAGACAACTAAGGAAAGTAGAGGAGCTTTTGGAGTAGGAATCAGAGCTCTTTATCAAATACCATATTGGCTATAACTTGTGTGAAGGTTGGTGGTCCCATCTCTTTGTTTTATTTTATTGTATAAATGAAATGTTGGAGGAAATGTGTTGAGAGCTTTTTGTTTTTCTTTCATGGAGTTCTCTTTGTTACTCATGCTTGTGATTGTTTTGGGAATGCAAGGCCAAACTTACCCTTGGGAGGGTAGAGTAGCCTTGGAGTGAAGGTAAATATGACATCTTAGTGAGTGTAGAGTCTCTCCTCATGGAGGAGAGGGATAAGTCAAGGATTATGGGATATTTTTTCCATTGTTTTCTTTTGGGGGTCATAAGGGGAGGTTTTGACTTGTTTCCATTTGGGGGTCATAAGGGATTTTATGAGTATTGAAATGAAAATGAAGATTGTGGTATTGTAGCCTTGAGAAGGCATTTGTAATTTGTTTATTCATGGCTTTCTCCTTCTAAGTTCAGTCCACCTTCACCTCTATATTTGGATCATTTTGAGATCCTGTGTGAAATCCTTTGGGTTGGAAGTTCCTGTGATTGTATTCTTGTTTTAAATATTGTTGTAAGTATATTGTTGTTTGTGTTAGGAATGGGAACACTGAGAGGGGGGGGGGTGTGAATCAGTGTTCATTGTATTTTAACTTTTAACTTTAATCTTTATGCTGAACATAAATGCTTAAGAACTAAATTAAACATTCACATAAGCATGAAACATGAAATCAACAGATGACACCAATATGGTTACGGGGAAACCCAAATAGGTAAAAACCCCAGTGGGACTTGATACCCACTAATAATCTGCACTAGTGTTTTGTGATCCTTGTTAGAAGATCCTTTACCCTATTAGGAGTAGCTTTACAATTCTTTAAGTACTATAGACCTTGTTAAGGGTCAAATCCTGTTAGGAGTCTTTTACAATGATCCTTATTAGGGGAGTGAATTCACTGTCCTAGAGCTCATTGCTGAAATAGTGAAGGCTACAACCTTCTGATTCAAATACACACTCTATCTGTAGGTGAACTGTTCACTGTGATACTGCTTGTCAGATCAGTTCCTTTGGTGCGCTGATGCTTTGAACTCTAGCAAAGCTCTAATACATCTTATGCTCACTTTGCATACCTCTGCTCTTCTTATCACATCTCTATTTCCACTTCCATGCCGAATACAATGGGCACACCTTATATTTATGCGCTTATACAAACAAAACAATTAGGTCGGCCCTATAACTAATTACAAACAACGCTTCCAATTGAATTGGCTTAAGCATGCTTACAATTATACATATAAACATGTCAGAAACCTAAATACAATGGGTGCACGACCTTTACAACATTAAATCATAATCGCAAACCAAAATGCTAACTGTCAGCTCCAAGCTCTGTTATCTGCTAGCACACACTGGTTGTGCAACTTCAACTGACTGTAACTTTCACATCTTTGCATATCTACTTATGCACTCATAGACTAAGCATAAGTATAGTCTAACAACCTTAACTTCTAGGGCACATACCATAATTCATCCGTACACATGTGCGCTAATGCTCTGAGCTGCTGGAACTATGTATACTATCTAGTCTTCAATACTTAACTGAATTTTGATCTTTACACTAAGTGCACTGACTCCAAACTGCTATATGACTTTGTTTCCATAATGACAACACTATATCTAGTCATATACTTCAGTATAGACAACTTTCCAACAATCTCCCCCTTTGTCATTGATGGCAACAAAAGAATATGGCCAAGTTGCTAACTGTACCTTTACACAAAAACTTTGTCTTCTATACATCTTCTATACATAACCTTATATCTCCTATACATATATATACTCCATATTCTATACACAACTCCCCCTTTGACATTAATGACAAAGGTGTATCAAAAAACTGTATGTACACTTACTCATTGAGGGAAAACATCCGGATATGCAATTTTGAGGTTCTAGATCTCCTTCCAAAAGGTTATCAGAGAATTGACTATCTGTAGATGGGCGCATAATGCATATTGAAGCTTCTCCATCTTCTCCAATTCTATGCTCAGACCTTGATCATAGGTTATCATGGTCACATCAATCTCCTTTATGTTCTGACTGAGAATGTCTAGTGAGGGTGCAAGAGCATTCCTCAATTGAGTCTGTCTAGACCTTATCTTCTCCATTTCTTTCTCTGCCTTCTCAATTATGTCCAACTGACCTTGATAGACATTGTTACACATGTTCACATAAGTGGATGTGTCTAGCAATGAATTCTTCACCTTCTCAATCATTGCTTCTACATCTTTGATCTTCTTAAGATGGGTATTAGTGAGCTTATCCTGATCCATGGATTCTGTAATGACTTTCCTTCCTTGATCTACAAATTCCTTCAGGGATGCCTGACTAGACTTAAGTGAACTTAAGTCAAGTGTGAGGTTTCTCATTAGTTCATTGAGTCTCTTCTTCAAGTATTTCTCTTCTGCCACTATGGTCACAGATTCTTCCAAGCTAGAAAAATTGACTTTGAACTGTGAGATGACTGTGCTCACATCATCAACCAAATGTACCTTTAGCATTTTATTATCTTCAAGCAATAGACTGTTAAAGATATTCACTGATTCTACTAGGAGAGGATTTCTCATGACTCGCTTCTCCTTTGCTTTCTCCATAGCCAGGACAATGAACTTAATCAGGTCTTCTTCTGTCCAAGAATCCACACTGCTTGTGTCTGGTGTCAAACTTGACAACAATGCAGAGGAAGGAGTGATGGGAGTGCTTTCCATCACCACTTCTTATTTTACTGTGATCAGTTCAACAACAGTTTCATCTTTTCTTTCTTTTTCATTTTCTCCTTCTTTCTTCTCTTCTTATTTCTCATCAAAAACATCTTTTGTGAGTGCTTCTTCTTGCTGAATGGGAGGTGTACTATTGCATAGGATTTCAGCTTCCTCAGTGCTGACAAATGCTTCCTCAAACTTGTCCAAATCCTTTTCAGTAGTTGCCATGGCTATTTCCTCATTATGTATGATAATAGTGCTGTCTTTGTGTGATTCTATCATGGGCGCAGACTTGTCTGCTTCTGTTTGAGTTTCTGCTATGGGTGCTGAGTCTTGAGGACCTGTCATTGGTACATTAGTGGGCTCTGCCACTTTGTCTTCCTTATTGGGTGCATGGAAGATGGGTGCAGTAGGTGGTTTTATCTATTGTTCTAATAACACCTTCTCGAAGGCCTTTTCTGTTTCCTTCGAAATCAGCTCATAGTCTTTGTTCATGATGTGAAGATTTCTCATCTTAGTCCTTAGGTGTGGCTTCACCAAATTTAATATCAGTGCCACTTCTTCTTTATAACATATAGGCATAGTATCTTCTAGTACTTTTTCTTTGATCCTTAGATCTTCTTCATTAGCTTGTCTCTTTAGGTTTTCTAAAATATCCCATACTTTATCTGGAATTTCTATTTTTAACTCAAGGACTGTCTTCTTGAACTTGATCATATGTTTGACAATCATATTATGAATTTATGATTTGTCAATCTCACTGTATGTGTCATAATACTTCTCTACTTGATCAATTCTACCTTCATCAAAAATTCTTGCATTCAAAACTTTAAGACTTGGTCTAAATCCCTCCTGAGGAGGTGCTTGAGTGTTTTTCTTGCTCCATAATGCTTGCGAGGATGGATGACTAGTGCTAGCTTCTTTCTTCCTCTTGAATAAAGGCTTATACTTCAGAGGAGTATCTTTGGGTGCAGAATGAGTAATATCTTCTTTACCCTTCTGACTGGCATCTGATTCAATTTTTATCTTCTTCATCTTAGGATCTTCTTGTTCTTCCTCTGCTGTTGCACCTTTCAATTCTAGGGCAATCTTTTCATCCCTTGCTTTATCAAGGTCTTCTTGAGATACACCATTTATTCTCAAGATTTTAGATGTGACCTTTGCAACCTTTCTTTTTGTTGCAGCACTGTTCAACTTAGCATCAACTTCTCTAGTCTTTTCTTCATAGGTTCCCCACCTAGATTCATTATCATCTTTAGGGGCTGATAGCAATACTTGAGCATAGGCTTCAAGAACTTGTTCCTCTACCTCATACCCAAGTGGATGAATCCACTTAGTTCTAGGCTCAATGACTTCCATACATGTAGTGTCTGTTTCCACCATAAAGCATATTGTGTCTTTATACTTTTCCATAATATTCTCAGGAATCTTGTACCTCATCTACATCCTTGCTCTTAAGGTCTTCAATTCCAAGGTTATATAGTCTCTTAAGGTTCTTTCAGTGCATGCCTTGTTTGATATCTGAGGCATGGTAGGAATGGATTTTTCCAAGTACAAATCTGATATCTTCCCAACAATATGAAGGTACATGTAGATGATTAGGGACCCAAACCTGAATATCTTTTTTTTATCATGTTTGATATCTTTGATGTTATCTATCAACTGTGCACGCAAGATCTCACACAAGTTGAAATCTCCATCTTCTTGCACAAGTCGGATGGCTGCTAGAATAGTGCCCACAGACACACTATTCACTCTGCTGGTGTGATGAAACTTGTAACCCAGTATCATTGACATCAATTTGATGTCTACTTGCTTTATAGGCTCAATGGTCATGCCGCGCCTATCACTTCTGGATTTGCATGTTTGCTCCATCATTTTCCTGACATCCTTACCCACTAGAAGGATGATGCCTGTTCTAGAAAGGCCTGTCATCTCATGAATTAGGTCATTTGTGATTCTCACTGGAACATCACCAATCCAAAACAAATCATCATGGATTCTTCTCAATAAGATCTTTATCCATTCTGTCTCATAGAATTCATATGTCGTAGCATACTCAACAATGGGGTGATCATTCCATTTGGTGTATTCATCCATGAACATTTTGTCTGGTTTCAACATTGTTTCTATGTGCACTCTTATCCTATCTACTCTAACAAGTTCCTTCTTAAAATAGATGTAAGCCCTTATGTTTTCTACATGCATGATGCCCATCGACGTGCAGGAGAATGCTCCCTCTAAATCATCTAAGGTTGATTTAAATGAGTGCCTCTTGAAAATGTATCTCTTCTTTTCAGCAACATCAAAAACTATGGGAGTGGCCATGACTTACTTGTTAATCTCTTTCCAACTGAACTTAGAGATGATCTGATAGCTTCTGAATCAATGCAATGAGCTAGGGTTACTGCAACCGATCAAATGCAGTAATAACTACAATAGGTCTCTGATAGATTCAATCTCCAAGACTTCACAACAATTTCCAAGGCTCTTTCTGCTCTCCTATTGCTTTGAATTTGAATACAATGAGCAATCGAATGACTTTTGTGTACTTTAAATTGAAAAATCTACCATTAATGCACATTGTGTAAACTAGGCTGTCACTTCAAAATTTCAAACTTGAGCTCTGCTAACAATCAACATGTGCACTCTTGCACGAAGTTTCCTATACACTTCAAAAGCTTAAGTCCAAAGGCGCATACTCTGAGGATGAGTATACCAGCTACGTAGGGGTCTAGAGCTAAATTAGCTCCCCCTATGACCGTGAGGGCCATTTATGCAAATGTAGAGGGTGCATCCACTTGGGATGCATCCAATACATTCTCATAAGCATTGTCCTTCTTTCCTTCTAACCAAATCAAGCTCACATCCTCTGAGGCTTTCACAAACTTGACTTCTGCTTCAGGATCCAAAACTAGTTCTTTAGTCTTTTTAGGGCTTTCTTGACCTTGCGTCCTTGATCTACAAAACCTTGAGATATGTTCAACCTTGTTACAAGAGTGACAAATGACTGGAGGTCTATTATTCCTCGGCGCATTGACATGAGTCACCATTCTGCATGTTCTGGCTGAGTGACCATTATAGTTACATATCTGTCATGTACAATTCTGAGAACTTCTAACATTTGTCTGATTCCAATTTCTTTGATCTTGCTGAGTCCTGCTCTTCTTACTAGTCTTGCAATTCACAGCTTTATGACCAAATCTATTGCATGAATAATAGTATCCATTAAAAGGTTTTACCTCTATACAATTTCTTGCAATGTGTCCATGCTTTTTGCATGCAAAACAAGTGCGTTCTATTTGCTTGCGCTCATCTTTAGGAGGACCACCATTGTCTTTGGTTTGATCTTCAGTCTTCTCATCATCAATAGAGTCCTTTTATGAATCCTTTCTTGCTCGCATATTGTCAATCTAATTTTGTGCTTCCTTGTATCCAATACAGCTAGTGTCTCCTTTGGCTCTTCTTGCATACAACTGAGATTCTACCAAATCAGCACTGGTGTGTAATTTGTCAATATGATTCTTTGCT
>BSBK01002154.1:630000-827277 GCA_027943335.1 Chamaecyparis obtusa | reverse complement strand
ATAAAAAAGTGAAACCGAAATATTGAATGTCAAGGAATCAAAACAATTGTGAGCATGTGAAACAACCAGTAAGGGTCTAGAAAATTTAAAATGAAATGAAAATGAAGGAAACAATATAAAAAACCATTTGGTGAAGTTTTTAAATATGTAAGGATGTGAAATAGAAATGAACATGAAGGAAATAGTAGAAAGTATAGATATTGGGAATTGAATTGAATAGTGGCATGAAAGAGAGCCAAAAAAGTAGATATTGTAGCTCAAAAATCACTAATAGAAAGGAATGTTACATGCCTTGATCTAGAAGGAGTCAAGCGTATTGAATGGATTTGTAATGTGAATAGGCATCCCCTTTGCCGAATTTAAGGTGATTTGATGTGTAGTAAAATGCCAGTGCTTGTTGTAGTTTAAGGTACCAACGAGAAGAAATGTTAATGAGGGTGGTGGAAGTAATGGTGATGTGAGAGAATGATAAATAAACATGAATATAACATTTGAGTTCTTGGAATCAATACATACTAATTTTGTAGCTTTAGGAACTATAGGGGTTTAGAAACCATTCAATTTGTATTGGGATTAATGATTTGGATTGTAGTATACTTGTATTTTACAATCTTTCTATGTTGGTGTGGTGTCTTTAATTTGTGCACTCTTATCAATTAACTTGTGCAAGAATTTATCCAATTGCTTTTTTAAATTCAGATTTGATTTCCCTAAAATGTTTATTGTTGGCATTGCACAATTGTTTTGTTAATGTAGGTGGTTTAATCTTGACGTGACCATAAAATGTTCACTTGAGGTGGAATCAAGAAACAAGGCATCTATAACGATGGGAGTGGGTCATGTCTAATGTTTTAGGGTGGTCACATCTACATAGGCACTAGTGGTGTTAGAAGTTACATGACACTTAAAATTTTCAACTTGTTTTGGGTCGAGGGACTTCCACATGGCACCTTTTTTATTTTTACTATTATTTGTGGCTAAGGTGGAAAGGTTCATGTGAGTGTAAATGGATCATATCATCCTGAATGGACTTCTTTTTAGTTTGATTTGATGCTTGTACAATTTTTTTAGGTGTATCTAGGAAGATCCCAAGCTCACAAAAAAGTTTTCTAATAGTAGGATTGAGAACACTGTAACTTAAAAAGAGGAAGGAATATGACTACTGTTACCAAACTAGTTTGTGAAATTAGATTATTATTTGCTACACTCAGGAAAAATAGTACAAACATCCATGTTGTGTTTCATTTTGTGGTCTTTGATAAATTGAAATGAATTATGAAATCCTTAACAAGAGCAATGAGATTAAAATACCATAAGACCCAAACTTGGAACCCATAAACCCTAACACTAAAATTGAAACCCTATAATAGATAAATTGAAATGATAGTGAAAACCATAGATAGTAAAATTAAAACCCTATCAAAAATAAATTAGAAAGAAAGTGGAAACTAGTAACAATCATATTGAAACAATAAAATAGATGACTTATTAAAGCCTTAATCCATGAGATTGTAAATGAAAGTGAAAACCCTTAATAGTCGAATTGAAATCATATAGATGATCAAATGAAAAGAAAGTGGAAACCATTAACAGTCATATTAAAACCATTAAAAAAATAACTTATTAAAGTCTTAATCCCTAAGGTTGGAAATCAAAGTGAAAACCCTTCATACTCAAATTGAAACCCTATAATTGATCAACTAAAAATAAATTGGAAACCATTAACATTCATATTGAAAACATAAAAAAGATAACTTATTAAAGCCTTAGTCCCTAAGATTGGAAATGAAAGTGAAAACCATTAATATTCAAATTGAAAACCTATCATAGATCAATTGAAAAGAAAGTGTAAACCATTAACAATCATATTGAAATAATAAAACAATTAACTTATTAAACTCTTAATCCCTAACATTGTAAATGAAAGTGAGAACCCTTAACATTAAAATTGAAAGCCTATAATAGATATACTGAAAAGAAAGTGAAAACCATTAACAATCATATTGAGACCTTAAAATAGATAACTTATTAAACCCTTAATTGAAAAAATGATGAAAGCATAATTCAAAAAATTTATTGATTTATATTCAATTGGATTCAATTCAATGGGTGATCATTACATTTAATAGTATTGGCTTTAAATCCATTATTCCTATTAATAACCACTTACGGGAATGTAAGTTCCCATACCTAAATATATAACTAATTTATTTTATTTTATCTAAACTTAGAAACTAACCTAATTAATGTAATACGCCAACATTCCCCCCCTTATTATATTAATATGAACAAGAGTGGAACATTGCAAGTGTTTTGAACCCAACCTTGTGGAACCAATCCCCACTCGCTCGCTCAAGAAACACAAAACTAATTGCATTAGTAGGTCTCATGACCATAGAACCTGAAACCATGGTACAACATGAGTGTTCCAACCTCCCATGCATAATGAGACATATTTCCTTTGAAATTCCATATCTCCTCTGAGTGTGTCTAATGCCTCATCCAATGCTGCACATGAGACACATTTCCTTTGAAATTCCACAAATCCTACAAGTGTGTCTACCACCTCCTCAAGTGTTATGAAATATATCCCTCCTTTGCTGCAAAAATAAACACGTACATACCTTGACATAAGACGTCTCTCCTCTAAATGTACACATCTCCTCCAAGAATATCTAACACCTCCTCAAGTGCTCAACAAAAAATTAACCAAATCTTTTATCCCCTTGCTATGAGAAGTAATGGTAATGAGGGTGGTACAAGTAATGGTACAATGCAAGAGAATGATAAATTGACACAAATACGACATTTGAGTTTTTTGCATCAATACATATTAATTTTGTAACTTTAGGACCTATAAGGGTTTGTAAGCCATTCAATTTATAATGGTAATAATAAGTTGGTTTTGTTGGCAAGTTGTCTATACTGAAGTATATGACTAGATATAGTGTTGTCATTATGGAAACAAAGTCATATAGCAGTTTGGAGTAGGGCACTTGATGTAAAGGTTAGAATTTAGTTAAGTGTTGAAGACTAGATAGTATACAAAGTTCCGGCAGCTCAGAGCATCAGTGCACATGTGTACAAACAAATTATGATATGCACCCTGGAAGTTAAGTTAGTTAGAATATGTTATTTCTTATTCTATGAGCGCATAAGAAAAATGTGCAAGGATGAGAAAGTTACAGTTAGTTGAAGTTGCACAGCCAATGTGTGCCAGCAGAGAACAGAGCATGGAGCCGACAGTTAGCATTTTGATTTGTGATTGTAATGTAATATTGTAAAGGCCATGCACCTATTGTATTTAGGTTGCTGACATGTTTGTATGTATAATTGTAAGCACGCTTAAGCCAATTCATTTGGAAGCATTGTTTGTAATTAGTTATAGGGCTGACCTAATTATGTATTTTGTATAAGCACATAAACATAAGGTGCACCCATTGTATTTGGTATGGAAGTTGTGATAAGTAGAGCAGATGCATGTGAAGACAACATAAGATGTATTAGAGCTTTGCTAGAGATCAAAGCATCAGCACACCAAAGGAATTGATAAAAAAAGTAGTGTCAAAGTGACAGTTCACCAATAGATATAGTGTGTATTTGAAATCAAAAGGTTGTAGTCTTCACCATTTGAGTAGTGAGCTCTAGGACTGTGAGTCCACTTCCCTAGCAGGGATCATTGTAAAAGACTCCTAGCAGGGTCCGACCCTTAACAAGGTCTACTGTACTTAAAGCATTGTAAAGCTACTCCTAAAAGGGTAAAGGATCTTCTAACAAGGATCACAAAACACTAGTGCAGAATATTAGTGGGTATCAAGTCCCACTGGGGTTTTTACCTTTTTGGGTTTCCTCGTAACCATATTGGTGTCATGTGTTGATTTCATGTTTCATGTTTATGTGAATGTTTATTTTAGTACTCAAGCATTTAAGTTCAGAATAAAGATTAAAGGGAAAATTTAAAATATAGTGAACACTGATTCACCCCCCCCCCCTCAGTGTTCCCATTCCTAACAATTGGTATCAGAGCTCTGGTCCTCAGCATTGAAGTTTAACCACTTGAGGAGATCATGGACAAAACTAGAATGAAACATCTGAAAATAAATCTTGAAGCTGCTCTTGAAGATCTAGAAAAGTTAGAAAGAGAATCTGAAGAACTAAAGGATAAACTCATTGATGCTCAATTAGTCATCAAGAAGCTAAGGAAAGATTTGAAAGAATGCTCTACCAATGATCTAGGGACAATGGTCAAGAAGCTCAATGAAGAAAACAAATCCTTAAAAGAAAAACTTGAAGAGGTTGATGATAAGTTGACTAATAATTAGGCAGTCTATGATGAACAGATCAAAGAGAACCTTCAGCTAAATGAAGAACTAAGGAAAGAAAACATGGAAATCTTGGAGCTAAGAAATAGCAAAGAAAGCTTGGAGTCTGAATTGAAAGAAGCAAAGAATCATATTGAAAAATTACACACCAGTTTTGATTTGATAGAATCTCATTTATATGCAAGAAGAGTCAAAGCAGACACTAGTTGTATTGGATACAATGAAGCACAAAATCAGTTTGATGATATGCGAGCAAGAAAGAACTCACAAAAGGACTCTACTGATGCTAAAAAGACTAAAGATCAAACCAAAGATAATGGTGGACCACCTAAGAATGAGTGCAAGCAAGTAGAACGCACCTATTTTTCTTTTAACAAGTATGAACACATTGCAAGGAACTGTACAGACGTAAAACCTTTTAATGGTTACTGTTATTCATGTAACAATTTTGGTCATAGAGCTATGAATTGCAAGACTAGTAAGAAGAATAGAATTCAGTCAGATCAGAGAAATCAGAACCAGACAAATGTAAGAAGTACTCAAAATGTTACATGCCAGATATGCAACTATAATGGTCACACAATAAAGCAATGCAGAATGGTAACTCATGTCAATGCACCGAGGAGTATAAGACCTCCATTCATTTTTCACTCTTGTAACAAGGCTGGACATATCTCAACATTCTATAGATCAAGGACATAAGGTCAGGAAAGCCCTAAAAAGGCTGAAGAACCAATTTTGGATCCTGTAGGAGAACTCAATTTTGTGAAAGCCTCAAATGAAGTGAGCATGATTTGGTCAGAGAAAAAGAAGGAAAAGACTGATGAGAGTGTATTGGATGCATCCCCAGTGGACGCACCCTCTACATCTGCATGAATGGCCCTCAGGGTCATAGGGGGAGCTAATTCAACTCTAGACCAATGCGTGGCTAGTATACTCATCCTCAGAGTATGCACCTTTGGACTTAAGCTTTTGGAGTGTATAGGAACCTTCATGCAAGAGTGCACATGTCGAATGTTAGCAAAAATTGAGTTGCAAATTTGGAAGTGATAGCCTAGTTTACACAATGTGCATTAATGGCAGATTTTTCACTTTTAAAGTACACAGAAGTCATTTGATTTCTCATTATATTCAAATTTAGAGTGATAGGAGAGAAGAAAGAGCCTTGGAAGTTTTTTTGAAGTCTTGGAGATTGATCTATCAGAGATTTGCTACAATTATTAGTGCATTTGATCAGTTGCAGAAAGCCTAAGTGATGCAAGTGGGCAGCGGAAGTGTGATTCTAAAATATGTATTTCCCCTTTAAATAAGAAAAGATGGGGGTCCTCTGTCCTGGTACTTGCTGTCAATTGCAATTCATAGGCTATCACAGCCTTCCAAAAAAAGAAATGGTGTTCAATCACTGAACCCTAGTTAGCCAACAGTTAGCCAATCTCTGATCAACAACAGATACAAAAGATGAGTTCACTAACATAGTTGCTGCAAGGAAACCATGATGGACAGAGAAATTTATTAATGTCTGGTATTGCTCAAAATATCATACTTTCGGTTATCTCAACCATTAAACTTGACACCCCAATCTCTGGGTATACCAAAAAAAAACAAGCCCACCAATCACTGGTTAACAGGGCATGTACAGAGCATAATTTGCTGATCCCCACCTCACTGTGGATTTAGTCACCAAACAAGATGGTCAAAGGCTTGAGACCTTCAAGACATAACACAAATGAAACAACTCAAAATATTTCCTTCAGTGTTCATTAGAGTCTAAAGTTACATCGATACGATCAGACTCAAAACATGCGGTCAGAGGAGCTCTCGGGTTCACCAGACTCAGAACTTGACCATGGCGCAACTCTCCCTTATCGGGTTTCAAACACCCAATACAAAACATGCATAAAATAATACTTATCAACAGTGCTAATCACAAACAGTCTATAAACTGCCAGGGCCGTGAGACATTACTTCAAACAAATGCCATGCATACTCGCATGTAAGACCATCATGACAATAGACATATTGGCGTTATCAAGTTGACAGACTATTAGCTTTAAAAGGATTTCAGACCTTCCCACCTTGGCTTAGAGACGCAAAACAACTGGAAGTACTATTTGTTCTCAGGCTTGGAAGACCATAAACAACAATGAGTACCGCTTGGTCAAGACTCGAACAAAACAATCATCACCGAAAATGCTTTAAAGCACGGTATATGTATCACTGTCACAGAACAGCCACACCCAAGCATCCATACTACAATATAATAACATGTTGATGGATCATTATCAGTGACTTCAAATGTTAACCAATGCAAGTGACTTACGTGTTGAAACCGAGTCTGATGCTTGACACAAACAGTCACGAGTTTGGGTCTCCCTCCAATCAGATTTCTTCGATTCACCCATCCACACATTTCACCCCGGCATTAGATGCTTTGCTAAATGAAAAATACGTCGATGTGAACTCGGAATGTCTATTGGAAAAAGATTGTTGCAGAACAATGCTTCACTGATTGTAGGGGAACGAGCCGGAATGACTGCAGACCCAATAATCGGGTATCATTACAATGCCGAGACTTCCCAATTACCATCTGTGAAAAGATAACGTGCTGCATACAATGGAGGACCCGGTTCCAAGCCGTAACAGCCAACAGCTTCTGAGATTTGTGTGGGCTGTGGTCTTTTAATTGAAATGCACAACTGGTTATGTGCATTTTAAGACATCAATAAATTTCCAACTTCCTGCCTACCGGCCATAAAGATCTGCATGAAACTTGAAAACATGTTAAAAATTGTCGTTCCACCAAGGATTTTCAAGAACCCATGGTGGACACCCAGGTTAAGCCAACTGATTTTTGGGAACCCGGTTTACGGCATCCGATGCACAATCACAATAAATCCACCAGTAAGTTTCCGGGGCAAACTTTTGGTTCAGTCGCTTACGGTAGATAGAAGTGGGAATAAAGATTTGATCACCGGGTTCACAAGGTGTCTTCAGATCCCCCTTCAACCTCGTACCAGATTTCTATTTCCGCCAAACTTTTGAACGAACAGAGAACCAACTTTGCAGAGAAAAACAAAGGAATTATTTTATTGATTTCAAAATATTAGGATTACACGTTTTTTTTTTATGTCTGTCCTACTTCCCGCCAGGGGTAAAGTAGACATTCCCAACGGTTACAAGTAGTTCAACTAGCCGCGTGGGAGGAGTTACAATGCTGTTACAACTTTTGTAAATAGCTTTCGTTTCAATCCTAACTAAGATTTTGATGATCCAACATGGATCTCTTATTATTAAAAATAAAGATAAAAAGTATTCTAATACTAAGGTTCAAACAACCAAGAGACCATTAGCAAATCCCGGGCTAGGTCGTACAAATGGTGTCCCAAAAAGAACCTTTATTACATTTGAATGCTTAGACGAATTAAGGTGCTCCTGCACCATACTCCCCAGGAGATTTTGAACTCAAGTTCCCACTTGAGAGTAGCTGATCAACGGTGGTACCATGCTGTTTGATCTGGTCCTCCGTCATCCAAGTTGCATCGATTGGGGGGAGTCCTTTCCACTGTACCAGGTACTGCATATACTTATTCTTCCTTGTTTGTTTCAGCACTTTGGATTCCAAAATTCTGTCCAACTCCATCGGTTTGCTTTGTGGGAGGTCTGTGACGTAGTCTTCACTTTCTTCATTTTGCTGGCCCTGCACATTATCAACATCTGCAACACACTTATAAGGGGTGAGGTCTGAAACATTAAATATAGGAGAAATCAGTAAGGTAGGGGGAAGAGAGATTTCATATGCATTTTCACCCATCTTATTAAGGATGGTGCATGGTCCCACTTTCTTCATATGCAACTTTGAGTACTTTCCTTTTGGTAACCTCTCCTTCCGTAGATAAGCCCAAACCTTGTCTCCTATCTTGAAGTGAACTTCTTTTCTTCTCTTATCAGCCTGCTCTTTGTACTTCATAGTGGACTGCTGTAATGCTTGTTTTACCTCTGCTTGTACCTTAGCAATAAGTTCTACCAGCTCTTGCCCTTGTGCACTGACTCTGAAATCATGGGGCAGATCAACCAAATCCAAAGGACCTTTAGGATGAAGTCCATACACTACTTGAAATGGTGTTTTCCCTGTGGACCTATTCAATGAATCATTGAATGCAAATTCTGCTTGGGGAAGTATCATATCCCAATTCTGATTATACTATTTTGTCAAGCACCTTAGGAGGTTTCCAAGTGACCTATTGACCACCTCTGATTGTCCATCCGTTTGGGGGTGATATGCTGAACTATAGGTCAAGTTTGTGCCTAGTTTCTTGTGCAGCGTTCTCCAAAAATGACCCTGAAATTTCACATCTCTGTCTGATACAATAGTCTTTGGAAGACCGTGAATCCTTACTGCTTCTTTAAAGAAGAGATGAGCAATGTGAGAGGCATCATTCGTGCTTTTACAAGGTACAAAATGTACCATCTTGCTAAATCTGTCCACAATGACAAAGACGTTGTCATAACCCTGTTTTGTCCTTGGCAAACCCATCACAAAGTCCATTGAGATTGATTCCCAAGGTCTGGTTGGAATTGGCAAAGGCTGGTACAGCCCTTGGTTTGTGGTTACTCCTTTTTCTTGCTGACAAATGGTACAAGACTGCACAAACTTCTTAATTTCATTTCCCATCTTTGGCCAAAAGTAACTACGTTTTACAAGATCTGTGGTTTTATCTATGCCAAAATGTCCTCCTAAACCACCATAATGTTTTTCCTTGATAATGTTTGCCCTCATGGAGCATTTAGGTATGCACAATTGGGCCCCCTTAAATAAGAGTCCATTCTGAATCAAAAAATTAGAAAAATCAGTATGGTATTTGCCTTCCATTTTGGTGCATACTTCAAAAATTTCTCCAAAATCTAAATCATCAGCATATAAGTGTTTTAGGGAGTCAATCCCCACGCTTTGCAGCTGTACTTCTTCCATTAATCCAACTCTCCTGCTAAGGGCATCAGCCACCTTGTTTGTTACCCCCCTTTTTGTGTTTGATATTGAATGTATATGCCTGCAATTGTTCCATCCATTTGATGTGTTTGGCTGCAAGTTTTTCCTGATTGTTTAAGAAACTTAAGGCATGATTATCCGTGTAGACAATGAATTCTTTTGGGAGTAGATAATGCCTCCATTTTTTTAAAGCCTGTACCATTGCATACAATTCTAGATCATATGTGGAATATCTTTTCTTTGCATCATTTAGTTTCTCGGAAAAGAAAGCTACAGCCTTGCCTTCTTGGCTTAAAACAGCACCTATGGCTAAATTGCTTGCATCCGTCTCTACCACAAAAACTTTATTAAAATCTGGAAGGGTTAGGATTGGATATTGAGATACTCTATTTTTAAGATATTGGAAAGCATCATCCGCTTCTTTAGTCCATACAAACTTAGTCTTTTTATCACCCTTAATGGTATCCAGCATGGGAGCACATACATGACTGAAATTTTTAATAAACTTCCTATAAAAAGTTGCAAGGCCATGAAAACTTCTAACATCACCTTGATTGTTTGGTGTAGGCCAATTGATGATTGCTGCAACCTTTTCTGGATCCATTTTCAGAGTGCCTTGTGAGATGACAAATCCCAAAAAGATGAGTTGCTTCTTCATGAACATGCATTTCTCCAAGTTAATCACTAACTTGTGCTAATGGAGTCTCCTCAAGACCTGTTCAACATGATCCAAATGTTCTTCTTTGCTATGGCTGTAAATCAGAATATCATCCAAATATATGACTACAAATTTACCAATAAAGTCAATGAAAATTTCATTCATAAGTCTCATAAATGTACTTGGAGCGTTGCTCAAACCAAATGGCATGACAAGCCATTCAAACAAACCTTCCGTTGTCTTAAATGCTGTCTTCCATTCATTACCCGGTCTGATTCTAATTTGGTGATAGCCTGATTTTAAATCAATTTTTGAAAAATAACCAGCAGTACCAAGTTGGTCCAGAAAATCCTCCATTCTTGGAATAGGGAACTGGTATCTTATGGTAATTTTGTTCAAGGCCCTGCTGTCCGTGCACAACCTCCATTTTCCATCCTTTTTAGGGGCTAGAACTGATGGGACAGCACAAGGACTAAGGCTTTTCTGAATCAGTCCCTTCTCCAATAGTTCAGCAACTTGTCTTGCAATCTCTGCATTTTGAGATGGTGTCATTTTGTATGGGGCCTTGTTGGGTAATGATGATCCTGGGATTAAGTCAATTTGATGACTAATTTCTCTTAAGGGAGGGAGGCTTGAGGGCAGGTCACTAGCAGTGACAGCATTATATTTTTCTAAAAGCTTCTTGACTTCACTTGGTATAGGGTCCTTATCATCACATCTTATGCTGTCCTTGGGTTTGGAAATCAGAACATAAGACTCAGTTTCAAATTCTTTCAATGCTTTCAACATTTCCTTTTTACCCATAATAATGACAGTAGGTTCTTTTTCAGCTTTATTATCAGGCAGGGGTTTCATGGTGAAAGTTTTCCCATCTTTGGTGATGGAGTAGGTATTCTTCCTACAATGGTGTGTAGCATCTACGTCATATTGCCAAGGCCTGCCTAAAAGGATGTGGGAAGCATCCATTTCAACAATGTCACAAAGGACTTTATCCTTGAAATCTGAGATTAAAAATTCTACCCATGCTTGTTCAGTTACTAGTGTTTGCTGACCTTTGGTGAGCCAAGAAACATGGTAAGGAAAAGGATGTGGTTGCCTAGGAAGATTTAGTTTTTGGACCATTTCATTTGAAACTAAATTTTCAGTTGAACCGGAATCTATAAGCAAATTGCATACCTTCCCATGGCACTTGATCTTCGTTCTGAAGAGGCTCTTCCTTTGTGGAGGTTCTTGATTTTGTGGTACTTGTAGGAAGATTTGTCTCATCATTAAGCATACTCCTTCTTCCGGTTCTAGGTCCTTTGCACCAGCATTGTTCTCTTGTTTGTCTTCTTGAACAAGTTGTGCTCTTCTTTCTCCCTGATTGCTATTGTTCCTCTTCTCCGGGCATCTTCCTGCATGATGACCCAACTGATTGCAGTTGTAACATCTTATGGTCCCATTTCCATTTCCTCTTCCCGTGTTTGATCTTCCCCTATTGAAAGGTCTCCTTCCTCTATAGTTTCCTCTAAAGTTAGAGTCATGATTTTCTTTATCAGCTTGATCATTGGTCCTACTGCTGCTGCCTTTGTTCCAAGAGTTTCCTCTTCCTCTATAGCTCTTCCCACTGTCATTGGTTTTTCCCTTATTTGATTCTTATTTTCTTTTCCACTTCTCCTCTACCTTGAGTGCCATTTGATAGCACTTGTTTACCGTGGTAGGGCAGTGTAGGCTGAGTTCCTCTTGAATGGACAGCTTGAGACCATTCATGTACCTTGCTAGTTTCTCTTCCTCATCTTCTACCACATTTGTCTTCATGCATAGTTTTAGGAACTCCTCGGTGTAAGAGGCTACATCCATATCCTTTTGCTTTAGGCTTTGCTTTCTTCTATGGAGTTGTACCCCATAGTCTTATGGTACATATGTTTCCTTCACCAGGGCTATCATTTTATTCCATGAGTTTATCATGCTTTTTCCATTCTTCACCCTCTCTGTCTGGATGAAGTTCCACCAAGTTAAGGCTGCACCCTTCAACTTGGATTTTTCCATCTTCACTCTCTGGTTTTCCGGAATGTCTTCACACTCGAAGAAACTTGTCAAGGCCTCTATCCAATCCAAGGCCAAATCTGCATTCATTTTACCACTAAAAACTGGTAAGTCTATCTTGTCATCCATGGTTCTTCTCCCCATGGTCTTCAAGGCATTGAGGAAAGATCTCTGATCTGCCGGAATGTTTTGATCAGGGTTGTCTTCCTCCCCTTCACTCTCTCCTTCACTACCGGAATCATTCTCCTTGTCTTTACCCACCTTCTCCTCCAACTCTTGGAGTCTCTTGGTAAGTGCTTCATTTGCTGCTTTTTGTTCTCTCACAATCCGTGCTAGTTCCATGTTGGTAATTCTAGTAGGAATCATTTCATCTGTGATGCCTTCAGGAGTAGACATGGCTCTGATACCACTTGATGCAAGTGGGCAGCGGAAGTGTGATTCTAAAATCTGTATTTCCCCTTTAAATAAGAAAAGATGGGGGTCCTCTATCCTGGTACTTGCTGTCAATTGCAATTCATAGGCTATCACAGCCTTCCAAAACAAGAAATGGTGTTCAATCACTGAACCCTAGTTAGCCAACAGTTAGCCAATCTCTGATCAACAACAGATACAAAAGATGAGTTCACTAACATAGTTGCTGCAAGGAAACCATGATGGACAGAGAAATTTATTAATGTCTGGTATTGCTCAAAATATCATACTTCCGGTTATCTCAACCATTAAACTCGACACCCCAATCTCTGGGTATACCAAAAAAAAACAAGCCCACCAATCACTGGTTAACAGGGCATGTACAGAGCATAATTTGCTGATCCCCACCTCACTGTGGATTTAGTCACCAAACAAGATGGTCAAAGGCTTGAGACCTTCAAGACATAACACAAACGAAACAACTCAAAATATTTCCTTCACTGTTCATTAGAGTCTAAAGTTACATCGATACGATCAGACTCAAAACATGCGGTCAGAGGAGCTCTCGGGTTCACCAGACTCAGAACTTGACCACGGCGCAACTCTCCCTTATCGGGTTTCAAACACCCAACACAAAACATGCATAAAATAATACTTATCAACAGTGCTAATCACAAACAGTCTATAAACTGCCAGGGCCGTGAGACATTACTTCAAACAAATGCCATGCATACTCGCATGTAAGACCATCATGACAATAGACATATTGGCGTTATCAAGTCGACAGACTATTAGCTTTAAAAGGATTTCAGACCTTCCCACCTTGGCTTAGAGATGCAAAACAACTGGAAGTACTATTTGTTCTCAGGCTTGGAAGACCATAAACAACAATGAGTACCGCTTGGTCAAGACTCGAACAAAACAATCATCACCGAAAATGCTTTAAAGCACGGTATATGTATCACTGTCACAGAACAGCCACACCCAAGCATCCATACTAAAATATAATAACATGTTGACGGATCATTGTCAGTGACTTCAAATGTTAACCAATGCAAGTGACTTACGTGTTGAAACCGAGTCTAATGCTTGACACAAACAGTCACGAGTTTGGGTCTCCCTCCAATCAGATTTCTTCGATTCACCCATCCACACATTTCACCCTGACATTAGATGCTTTGCTAAATGAAAAATACGTCGATGTGAACTCGGAATGTCTATTGGAAAAAGATTGTTGCAGAACAACGCTTCACTGATTGTAGGGGAACGAGCCGGAATGACTGCAGACCCAATAATCGGGTATCATTACAATGCCGAGACTTCCCAATTACCATCTGTGAAAAGATAACGTGCTGCATACAATGGAGGACCCGGTTCCAAGCCGTAACAGCCAACAGCTTCTGAGATTTGTGTGGGCTGTGGTCTTTTAATTGAAATGCACAACTGGTTATGTGCATTTTAAGACATCAATAAATTTCCAACTTCCTGCCTACCGGCCATAAAGATCTGCATGAAACTTGAAAACATGTTAAAAATTGTCGTTCCACCAAGGATTTTCAAGAACCCATGGTGGACACCCAGGTTAAGCCAACTGATTTTTGGGAACCCGGTTTACGGCATCCGATGCACAATCACAATAAATCCACCAGTAAGTTTCCGGGGCAAACTTTTGGTTCAGTCGCTTACGGTAGACAGAAGTGGGAATAAAGATTTGATCACCGGGTTCACAAGGTGTCTTCAGATCCCCCTTCAACCTCGTACCAGATTTCTATTTCCGCCAAACTTTTGAACGAACAGAGAACCAACTTTGTAGAGAAAAAAAAAGGAATTATTTTATTGATTTCAAAATATTAGGATTACACTTTTTTTTTTTTATGTCTGTCCTACTTCCCGCCAGGGGTAAAGTAGACATTCCCAACGGTTACAAGTAGTTCAACTAGCCGCGTGGGAGGAGTTACAATGCTGTTACAACTTTTGTAAATAGCTTTCGTTTCAATCCTAACTAAGATTTTGATGATCCAACATGGATCTCTTATTATTAAAAATAAAGATAAAAAGTATTCTAATACTAAGGTTCAGACAACCAAGAGACCATTAGCAAATCCCGGGCTAGGTCGTACAAATGGTGTCCCAAAAAGAACCTTTATTACATTTGAATGCTTAGACGAATTAAGGTGCTCCTGCACCACTAAGCTTGTTGTGTCATTTCGGAAGTCATCAAACTATCTCAGAGATCAGTTGGAAAGTGTTTATCAATTAATTCATGGCCACTCCCATTGTTTATGATGTCACTAAGAAGAAAAGATATGTTTTCAAGAGGCACCCATTTAAATCAACCCTAGATGATTTAGAGGGAGCTTTCTCCCACATGCCTATGGTCGTCATGCATGTGGAAGACATAAGGGCTTACATCTACTGTAAGAAATAACCTATTGGACTAGATAGGTTAAAGGCACACATGGATACCATGTTGAAATAGGATAAAATATTCAAGGATGAATATGCCAAATGGAATGATCACCCTATTGTTGAATATGCTACGACATATGAATTCTATGAGACATAATGGATAAAGATCTTATTGAGCAGAATCCATGATGATCTATTTTGGATTGGAGATATTCTAGTAAGAATCACAAGTGATCTGATACATGAGATGACAAACCTTTCTAGGATAGGCCTCATCATTCCAAAGGGAAAGGATGTCAGGAAAATGGTAGAGAAACTATTTAAGTCAAGGAGCGATAGGTGCAGAATGACTATTGAGTCGATTGAGCAAGTAGACATCAAATTGATGTGAATGATACTAGGGTACATATTTCATCACACCAGCAGGGTGAATAGTATGTCTGTGGGCACTATTCTAGCAGCCATCAAACTAGTGAAGGAAGATGGGGAATTCAACTTGTGTGAGATCTTGTGCACATAGTTGATAGATAACATTAAGGCCATCAAGCATGACAAGACAAAGATATTTAGGTTTGGGTCCCTAATCATCTATATGTACCTTCATATTATTGGAAAGATATTAGATTTGTACTTGGACAAGTCCATTCCTACCATGCCTCAGATATCCAACAAAGCATCCACAGAAAGCACACTAAGAGACTATGTCACATTGGAATTGAAGACCTTTAGAGCTAAGATGCAGATGAGGTATAGGATTCTAGAAAGCATTGTAGAGAAATATAAGGATACAATATGCTTTATGGTGGAGACTGATACTACTTGTATGGAAGTTATTGAGCCTAGAACTAAGTGGATTCATCCACTTGGGTATGAGGTAGAGGAACAAGTTCTTGAAGCTTATGCACAGGTACTTATGTCAGCCCCCAAGATCCTAATGATCCTAGGTGGGGAACCTATGAGGAAATGAACAAAGAAGTTGATGCAAAACTTAACAGTGCGGCAACTAAAAGAAAGGTTGCAAAGGTCACATCTGAGATCTTGAGAATATATGGTGTGTCTCAAGAAGACCTTGATAAATCAAGGGATGAAAACATTGCCCTATAATTGAAAAGCGCAGCAGCAGAGGAAGAACAAGAAGATCCTAAGTCAAAGAAGATGAAAACTGAATCAGATGATAGTCAGAAGGGTAAAGAAGATATGTAATGTCCCTCTTTTTCAGACTTCAGGATTAGCTTGGTTTCACAACCCTCGCAAGCTAATTAGGTGTTCAGAGGGGGTCAGATTGTGGAGCCAGTGTTGGGATTCTATTCTGGAGATTCAGATTATCAGTTCTGCTCTTCGTTCAGGTCATTTTGGCCAACTTACTATTTTTAGTAAGTGGGGTTTCTAGTATGGCCAGGATTGGCAGGGTGTCTGCACAAAGCGATAGACATCTCAGGATTGAGTTTTAGAGAATTTCCAGTTTGTGTGACTTACTATTTTTAGTAAGTCTATTTTTAGCAGTGGCTATTTCTAGTAGGGAAGTATCTATTCTCAGCTGGGTAGTTGGTCCTGGTGCTTTGCCAAAATTTCTTTGATTGCAGTCTGTCAGTGCAGTGGCTTTGAAGTTTAAATGATGTTATTAAATTAAATTATTTTGGTTTAATTTAATAACTTTTAACTTTATAATATTATATTATAAAGTGGGAGTATTTAATAAAGCCAATTAAGTGAAATATTAAAAATGTGCTTTTTCGAAAAAAGCTATATATTTTGCTCGAAAAAGCACTTTCAATCATCCATTATGTAATCATTATTTTATTGAAGTTTGTGAAGAATTGCCCTGGCTAGGGTTTCGAGGATGGATTCCTCTTTCTGGTGAATTTCACAGCTGGTTATTACCAACTTCGCAATTCGATGCTAATGTATATCAAATTTGATGAAGGTTTCAATTTAGAGATTTGAGTTTGCTGATAATATTGTTGAAAGAATTCAATAAGTTAGAAGTTCGGATGCAGATTTTTGGTGGCTAGATAATTGTTATTGATTGTGAAAGTTTCAATCTGAGATTTGGGGTTTGTCATTGATATTGTGTTAGGATTAACAAGGCAGAAATAACAATTATGTGCAAATATAACTAATATCAGAAAATAATAAACCACACAGAATAGAACACAAGACACACAGATTTAACGTGGTTCACCCAATCCCTGGGCTACGTCCACCAACAGTGAGTCCAATATTATTATTATCCAGTGATTACAACCTGATTACAATCTATAATCCCTTACAGCCCAATTCTGCCATAAGTACTAAAATCATACATCATGAAAATCCCTAACCCTAAGCCATATTATACAATATTTTTCCGCTTTAGGGTTAGAATGAGTTATAAGTAGTCAGCCCAAATAATCAAAAAAGTAGTCGGCCTCAAAAAAATTTTCCTGGATAGTACTTTCCTAATTAGTCACCACAAGCTAACAATCTCCCACTTGGTGACTGATCAGTATCCACACTATACTAAAAAACCTCCCACTTGGAGACTGATCCTGTAGCAATACCGCTACCCACATGAGGCTCCCACTGGATTGAACCACCTTGGACTCAGTTGTTCCTTTATTTTGTTCAATCTAGAAGACCAACTGAAGCTGAACATGAGTTCAACTTCTCCCTTGTTACTACCTTTGTAAACATATCTGCTGGATTATCATCAGTATGAATCTTTTCCAGCCTTAACTGTCCATCATCCAAAACTGATCGAATGAAATGGTACCACAACTGTATGTGTTTTGTCTTTGAGTGCAAAGCAGAATTCTTTGCAAGATGAATGGCACTTTGGCTATCTGTATGTAGAAAATTATCCTTTTGTGGATGTCCCAATTCTTCCATGAAGAATTGAAGCCATATCATCTCCTTGGCTGCCTCTGTAGCAGCAACATACTCTGCCTCTGTAGTGGATAAAGCAACCACCTTTTGTAGTCGAGAAATCCAACTCACTGCTGTCCCACCAACAGTAAATATATAACCTGTAGTACTCCACCTGCTATCTATATCTCCTGCTAAATTTGAGTCAACATAGCCTTGTACAGTAGTAGTAGAACCCCCAAAGTGTAAACACTTACTGGATGTGCCTCTCAAATATCTGAGAATCCATTTGACTGCATTCCAATGCTCAAGACCAGGGTTACTCATATAACGGCTAACGACTCCCACTGCGTGTGCAATATCTGGCCTAGTACATACCATAGCATACATTAAGCTCCCTACAGCTGAAGCATAAGGTACCTTAGACATTTTAGTCTCTTCTTCTAGTGTCTTGGGACACATATCCTTAGTCAATTTCAAATGACCAGGCAAAGGTGTGCTGACAGCTTTGGCATTTTCCATAGAGAAACATTGCAACACCTTCTCAATATAATCAGCCTGAGATAGAGACAATTTCCTATTTTTCCTATCTCTACAAATTTTCATACCAAGGATTTGTTTTGCTGCCCCCAAATCCTTCATAGCAAAAGATTTTGCTAACTGTTGTTTCAACCCCTTAATGTGATTCATGTTAGACCCAACTACAAGCATATCATCAACATATAAACATAAAATAATGTAGCTGTCATCATCCAACCTCTTAAAATAAACACAATGGTCAGAATGACACCGACTATATCCATGCCCATTCATAAAAGTGTCAAATTTAATATACCATTGCCGAGGTGCTTGCTTCAAGCCATATAAACTTTTCTGCAATCTGCACACCAAATTCTCCTTACCCTTGACCTCAAATCCTTGTGGCTGAACCATATATATTTCTTCATCCAAATCACCATGAAGAAAGGTTGTTTTAACATCAAGCTGCTCTAAATGCAAATCTTCAGTAGCCACAATACTTACAACAGTACGAATAGAAGTCATTTTAACAACTGGAGAAAATATCTCATCAAAATCAATACCATGTTTCTGTGCAAATCTTTTTACGACTAATCTGGCTTTAAATCTTTTCGTACCTCCATCCTCTTCTTTTATCCTGTAAACCCATTTATTCTGTAAAGCCCTTTTACCTGCAGGTAACTTACATAAATCTCATGTCTGATTTTTCAGCAAAGAGTCCATTTCATCTGTCATTGCAGACTCCCACTAAAGCTTTGTATCCACCTGCACAGCTTCATTATAACATTCAGGTTCACCAGCATCTGTTAACAAAATAGAATACAAAGATGGAGAAAATCTTTCTGGAGGTCTACTTAGCCTTGTTGACCATCTAACACTCACTGGGGTGTGTGGTATTTGTTGTTGTTGTTGTTGCGGAGCATAAGGAACTACTGGAACATGAACTTGTGGAGTATCATCCAGTACTACATAGTCATTTTCTTTCTTCTCATGCTACAGCAACAAATCTTTGTACAATACTTTCTCATTGAATATGACATCCTTGCTTCTTACAATTTTATGATTTTCAAAATCCCAAAGCCTATAACCAAATTCATCAATGCCATACCCAACAAATACACATTTCTTTGACTTAGCTTCCAGCTTGGTTCTATTTTCAGAATCTATAAGTGCAAAAGCTTCACAACCAAAGGTTTTGAGAAAAGAATAACTCACCTTCTTACCACTCCATGCTTCCTCTAGAATACCATAGTCCAAAGGAGTAGAGGGGCCTCTATTGATTAAATAAACAGCAGTGTTCACTGTCTCTGCCCACATATTTTTGGGCAGCCTAGCATGCAACCTCATACTCCTTGCACACTCCATTATTGTCCTGTTCATGCGTTCAGCCACTCCATTTTCTTGTGGAGTCCTTGGTACAGTTTTCTGCCTACGAATACCATTAGAGGAATAATATTCTTCAAATTCTGTGCTGCAATACTCACCACCATTATCAGATCTGAGACATTTTAACTTTTTACTAGTCTCATTCTCAACCAAGCATTTCCATTTCTTAAAAGTTTGAAATACATCAGATTTCTGTCTAAGGAAATAAATCCATACTTTTCTTGTTGCATCATCTATAAATGTAACATAATACAGAGAGCCACCAAGGGAAGATACCTGAGCTAGTCCCCATACATTTGTATGCACAAGCTCTAATCTCTCATTTTTCTTTTCCTTCCCACTCTTCACAAAACTAACTCTCTTTTGTTTTCCATAAACACAACTTTCACAGAAATCCATATTGACACATTTCAGACCAGGTAAAACTTTCTTTGAATGAAATAATTTCATACCTTTTTCACTCATGTGCCCGAGTCTGTTGTGCCATAGTGCTGTGTCAGAATCTACAGCAACAGTTTGATGTTCTTCCTGCTCAACTGCAGCCACTGTTCCTGAACATTCATTATCTTCTGAAATAATTAAAGTAGAAAGAACAGTATGACCTGTACAAAGATATAAGGTGCCTACTTTCACACCTTTTGCTACTACTAAGGAACCTTTTGAAACCTTCCAATTTTTATCATTAAAAGTAACTATGCAACCCTCATCACCCAGTTGCCTTGCTAAAATTAAATTCCTACTCAACCTTGGAACATGTCTTACCTCTTGTAGTAGCCAATGATTCCCATTCTGCAACTTAATCTTAATTTTTCCCTTTCCAACAATCTGACAGGGTTCATTATCTCCCAAATAAACTAGCCCAAAATCCCCTTGGACATAATCAACAAAATAACTTCTATGGGGTGTAGCATGAAATGAAGCCCTAGAATCTAAAACCCATGAATCATCAATACTTTCTAAGGACAAGAGCAAAGCATCCTCCTTGGATTTGTTACTTACCACATTTGCCTCCTTGTTTCCATCATTTTTGTCTCCTTGATCTTTCTTCCGAGACCAACAATCTTTCTTCTTATGACCTGGTTTTCCACAGTACCAGCAATCATTTGGCCCTTTAGATTCGGACCTCTTTCCCTTTGATTTTCCTCTTGATTACCCACGATTTTCAGAGTTGTTTCCTCTATCTCTTGTTCTACCTCTGCTTTTTGTGTTCAATACACTACCCGATGTGGATGCCCCTGAGCTTTTCCTATGAATTTCCTCACTCAATATAACACCAATAACATCATCATACTTTAGGGTATTAGAACTAGAAATAGAATTACTAACGGCCATTACCAAGCCATTCCAGCTTTCTGGCAAAGAACACAAAATCAAGAGAGCCTTAACCTCTTCATCAAAAGTAATTTTAACTGAGGTTAATTGACTTGTAACTGTATTAAACTCATTCAAATGATCAGTAACTTATCCACCTTCTACCATTTTCATATTAAATAAACGCTTCATAAGAAATACCTTGTTTGAAGCTGAAGGCTTTTCATACAACTTCGCTAGGGTTTCCATCAGATCTTTAGCTGTCTTTGCTTCAGTAATATTGAATGCCACTAATTGTGCCAGGCATAGACGAATACTCCCCAGTGCCTTCCTATCCAAAATATCCCAATCCTCCTGAGACATTGATTGCTCTTTCTTGGCTACTCCCTCTAATGGCCGCCATAGATCCTTCTGATAGAGATAATCTTCCATTTTCATCTTCCATAATTGGAAGTTCTGCCCATTAAACTTATCAACTTTCAGCCTACCCTCATCTGTCATTTCTCCCACTTAACCGAGAGACTCTCCCACTAACTCGTGAGACCTGCTTCAGAGAATAGATGAAAGAATGAATGAAATAACCTTGCTCTGATATCACTTGTTAGGATTAACAAGGCAGAAATAACAATTATGTGCAAATATAACTAATATCAGAAAATAATAAACCACACAGAATAGAACACAAGACACACAAATTTAACATGGTTCACCCAATCCCTGGGCTACGTCCACCAACAGTGAGCCCAATATTATTATTATCCAGTGATTACAACCTGATTACAATCCATAATCCCTTACAGCCTAATTCTACCACAAGTACTAAAATCATACATCATGAAAATCCCTAACCCTAAGCCATATTATACAATATTTTTCCACTTTAGGGTTAGAATGAGTTATAAGTAGTCGGCCCAAATAACCGAAAAAGTAGTCGGCCTCAAAAAAAATTTCCTGGATAGTACTTTCCTGATTAGTCACCACAAGCTAACAATCTCCCACTTGGTGACTGATCAGTACCCACACTATACTAAAAAACCTCCCACTTGGAGACTGATCCTGTAGCAATACCGCTACCCACATGAGGCTCCCACTGGATTGAACCACCTTGGACTCAATTGTTCCTTTATTTTGTTCAGTCTAGAAGACCAACTGAAGCTAAACATGAGTTCAACTTCTCCCTTGTTTACTACCTTTGTAAACATATCTGCTGGATTATCATCAATATGAATCTTTTCCAGCCTTAACTGTTCATCATCCAAAACTGATCGAATGAAATGGTACCGCAACTGTATGTGTTTTGTCTTTGAGTGCAAAGCAGAATTCTTTGCAAGATGAATGGCACTTTGGCTATCTGTATGTAGAAAATTATCCTTTTGTGGATGTCCCAATTCTTCCATGAAGAATTGAAGCCATATCATCTCCTTGGCTGCCTCTGTAGTAGCAACATACTCTACCTCTGTAGTGGATAAAGCAACCACCTTTTGTAGTCGAGAAATCCAACTCATTGTTGTCCCACCAACAGTAAATATATAACCTGTAGTACTCCACCTACTATCTATATCTCCTACCAAATCTGAGTCAACATAGCCTTGTACAGTAGTAGTAGAACCCCCAAAGTGTAAACACTTACTGGATGTGCCTCTCAAATATCTGAGAATCCATTTGACTGATTAGTACTTTCCTGATTAGTCACCACAAGCTAACATATTGTATTTATTAATACAATACAAAGTAATTCTGGAATTTATCATTTGAAGACTGGAGTATTTATTCTCTGATTTCTAAAAATAATTGGCAAGAGTGGGATCATCGAATTGAAGACTGTATGCATTCTTTACATGCTGCGATTGCATATTTGAGACACCATTAATTTGATTGTGGTTATTACAACTGGCTGCGCCCAATCCCAAAACTCAAACATGTGTTGATATAGGCTAGTGGCAGTACTTTCTAGACATGTGTGTGATCCCAGTAGAGTCGTTTAACATCATTTGGGGGTGTTGACTTTGCCAAGACTAGTCACGTATTGACTGGTGTATGTTCAGACCTATTATGAAATCATCTCCAGCATTTGTGTGAAGGTATTTTGCAAGGTGGCTATTTTTTTTCAGAATTTAGTGACATGCCAATTGGTGGCGGTAGAAAGTGTGGTGAAATTTTGTCATAGAAAAGGAGTTCACAAATTCCAGGTGCCTAATAAATTTTGAAATTGAGATGTTATGTTTTGATTAATTAAATATAATTTCATTTGGTGTTGACCTAAAGTAAATTATTTGTCTGAAAATTTGATAAATCAATTATATATTTTTAGAAATTGTTCACATGAGTATTATTACAAATTTAGCTGTGAATATTTATAAATAAATATTGAGAATTCAAGAAGAGCCACATTCGGTTCTTCACAGTGGTATCAGAGCTCTTTTCCTGCCATCCTGTGGGGTCAGGACTCATTTTTATTCATAAGTTTTTAAAGTGATCAACACTTCTATTTTTTTTAGCCATGGATAAATAGGGGAGATCCAGTTCTGGGAGTCATCATAGCAGTAAGGGAAATAGAGCAGATTTAAATGCTTTAGCAGAAAGTGTTGAGAGACTTAGATTGCATCAATAGAGATTGGTACAGAGGTTGTCAGATCCAGCTACAGTAGAGAGGGTAGCGAGATATATGGTCTCTGCCTTTAGAAGGCTGACACCTAGTTTGCAGGGGAGAAGACTGGAGTTTTCTCTGATAGTAATTGATGATGCTGATATCCCTACATCTAGTTCAACACTTGCTATTCCCACCCACAGTGTTGATGATAGATTTATTGCCCAAGAGCCAATGGATATTTCAGTGCCATTGGTTGACAGCAAAGTTGAGCATCACCAAGTTGAGGCTACCAGAGTAGACACTACAGATTGTACAGAGTCAGCTGATGTTGTAGTTATTACTGAGTGTTCAGATTCTTCTATGGAGGGAGTTATTATCAGAGATGTATATGTCAGCTGTAGTAGTGTTGCTCCAGTTCAAGAGGCAGTTGCTTCCTCAGTTGAGACTGAGGCTTGTACGGAGTCTCCCAGTGGTGAGGTTGGAGATTTGGGCATTACAACGGGGTCAATTGATGATAGTTTGAGCTCCAACATTTTTGGTGCATAGCCTAACGTGGAGTCATGTGTCAGCAGTTGAGGTTTTAGCAAGAGATGTAGGAGCTGACACCTTTGATGATACTTTTGAGGATGCTATGAGTTGCATGGGAGATGACACCCCCTGTGAGTTGTTGGGTGATGACTACGAGGAGCATATGAGCTCTGATAGTTCAGAGATATTTGATAGCAGTCGCAGTGTGGGATCAGCACAGGAGACAGTGGTCTATTCCTATGTTGAGGATGTGAGCATGGAGCTTTATAGTGATGACACTCAGGATGGGAGTGTTGCAGATGATTTTTCAGACGTAATTCCATGCTACAATATAGTCTATCCACATGTCGACATTGAGTCATGTTTGCAGCCAGAGTTAGTAGAGGAGATGTAGTTAGAAGAAGTGTACACTAGCATTGTAGATATCTCTGATAGTGAGAGCGAGGATGATGCATGTTGTAGTATTTATGGCTTTCTATATCTAACTTTGGGTGTAGATTCAGCATTGTCATTTGGTGGAGGGGGGTTCCAAGATTCGATGTTACCGGAACCCACAGATGAGGACAGGGAAGCTTTCAAGTGGCAGGAGTTTGTTACAGCCAGGGCTTCCATGTCTAGAGAGAGGGTTACTCCATCAATGACTCATGGGGATGTGTCTTAGGATCTGGATTGTTAGATGGTTGTAGAGGATGAGGTAGCTGGAGGTGGTGTTTAGTCAGACATAGCAGTGGCTTCCTCGGGGTTAGATGAGGACATGTCTGATGCTTGTACTCAGAGTGTAGAGGTGTACTCAGATGTAAGTACATAGAGAGAGTGTGATTTTGATGAAATTTTTTTGGATACATCTTCCTCTCATAGTGTAGACAGCACATTTGAGGTTGTTCATAGGAGGCCCGTTGTGCAGAGTCATCATGTGACTAGCCAGTTGTGAGTGGGTGAGAGAGATATTACTTCTACACTTGAGAATTTTGATGTCGCTCATTAGTTGTTGGCTGTTAATAGTTGGGGTGCTCCTATGACAGATGAGTCCAGCGGTGGTTACCTTTCATTGACAGAGATTCATGCTTTGCGTGAAGCTGTCAGGATGTTGAGACAGGATTACTTATAGATGGTAGCTGACCGAGATCACCTAGTTGAGTGGGGGAGTATAGCCTATGAGGCACTATTGGATCGGAAGGAGGAGGTGAGTGAGATTACCTAGGAGCTCACAACAACTACTAAGGCTATGGAGGACACTCAGCGAAATCTTTAGGAGTCATAGTTTTAGTTAGAGGAGGTGACCGTGGAGTTGGAGCATTTGCGGTCCACACTAGCCCCAGACCCAGTTCGATTATTTATTGAGGTGGTTGGTGGTGAGTTTGCTCCTATAGTTGGTATGGAGGAACATGATGTTGTGGTAGACACACATGTTTAGGATATGGGAGCACTTGGTACAGATGAGGTTGGAGTACTAGTGGAGTCAAGTACTCAGGTTGATCTTTCTCACAGAGTTGACAGTATGGTGCAGTTGGTTGTGCCACATTTACAGAGGGATCAACTGTGGATTGTAGGGGAGTATGTTGATGCTTCCACATATAATTTCTACTGCACTAAATCTTTTATGGAGTATTTACTAGAGAGTGTAGATGTACGACAGGACTCTTATGGAGTGTCTAAGGGTATCCTCATCCGAGGCTCTTGTGCTATTTGAAGGTTGGCTAGGAAGATTGTAGAGACTCTTTCTACTATGCTTCCCCATTGATATTTTGAGGTTGGGTTTGTTGAGAGGATTGTGCAGGGTCCTACCCAGCCTACAGTTATGCAGAGTTAGAGATTGGAGCCATCTTTTGTTTCCCAGTTTGATAATGGTGAGCCAGTGATGGAGATTGGGGTTTCTGACTGGCATTTCACGGTGGGGTATGCTCATCATTTTTATTTTGACCCTCAGGTGGGAGATTTGTTCTCACGCAGGGGTAAGTTGGCTCCGATATCCTACCAACCATCATGGGATGGATTAGCACCATCGTTTGCAGATGGTTTTGGTAGTTGCAAGTTAGATTACTTGCAGTGTCCACACACTCAGGACTTCTTATTAGGTAACAGAGTTGATAACAGTGATCCTGGCACATTTGGTCACTATTGTTTCCTTAGTGCAGTTGCGTGAGTACTGGATTGATAGGGACTCAAATTTTGATGGAGTTATTATTGCAAATGGGTTGAGTTCCATTGGGGTGTTTTCAGTATTGGCATCTACAGTTGGTTTACAACTATTGTTTTCAGTGGTGTGTGTTTGGTTGATGTTGATTTTTTCTTTACAGGAGTTTAGTGTGGATTAGGACATTACCTGTGACCATCCTTGGGATCCGGGTGGATTGTGATGTTGCTTATTTTTCCTGATTGCTTGAGGACAAGCAATCTTGGGAAGGGAGGACTGTAATGTCCCCATTTTTTAGACTTTGGGATTAGCTTGGTTTTGCAACCCTCGCAAGCTAATCAGGTGTTCAGAGGGGGTCAGATTGTGGAGCCAGCATTGGGATTCCATTCTGGAGATTCAGATTATCAGTTCTACTCTTCGTTCGGGTCATTTTGGCCAACTTACTATTTTTAGTAAGTGGAGTTTCTAGTATGGCTAGGATTGGCAGGGTGTCTGCACGGAGCGTCAGAAATCTCAGGATTGAGTTTCAAAGAATTTCCAATTTGGGTGACTTACTATTTTTAGTAAGTCTATTTTTAGCAGTGGCTATTTCTGGCAGGGCAGTGTCTATTCTCAGCTGGGCAGTTGGTCCTGGTGCTTTGCCAAAATTTCTTTGATTGTAGTCTGTCAGTGCATTGGCTTTGAAGTTTAAATGATGTTATTAAATTAAATTATTTTGGTTTAATTTAATAACTTTTAACTTTATAATATTATATTATAAAGTGGGAGTATTTAATAAAGCCAATTAAGTGAAATATTAAAAATGTGCTTTTTCAAAAAAAGCTATATATTTTGCTCGAAAAAGCACTTTCAATCATCCATTATGCAATCATTATTTTATTGAAGTTTGTGAAGAATTTCCCTAGCTAGGGTTTCGATGATGGATTCCTCTTTCTGGTGAATTTCACAGCTGGTTATTACTGAGTTCGTAATTTGATGCTGATGTATATCAAATTTGATGAAGGTTTCAATTCAGAGATTTGAGTTTGCTGATAATATTGTTGAAAGAATTCAATAAGTTAGAAGTTCGGATGCAGATTTCTGGCGGCTAGATAATTGTTATTGATTGTGAAAGTTTCAATCTGAGATTTGGGGTTTGTCAATGATATTGTATTTATTAATACAATACAAAGTAATTCTAGAATTTATCATTTGAAGACTAGAGTATTTATTCTCTAATTTATGAAAATAATTGGCAAGAGTGGGATCATCAAATTGAAGATTGTATGCATTCTTTACATGCTGCGATTGCATACCTGAGACACCATTAATTTGATTATGGTTATTACAACTGGTTGCGCCCAATCCCAGAACTCAAGCACATGTTGATATAGGCTGGCGGCAGTACTTTCTGGACATGTGTGTGATCCCAGTTGAGTTGTTTGACATCATTTGGGGGTGTTGACTTTGCCAAGACCAGTCACGTATTGACTGGTGTATGTTCAGACCTATTATGAAATCATCTCCAGCATTTGCGTGAAGGTATTTTGCAAGGTGGCTATTTTTTTTTAGAATTTAGTGACATGCCAATTGGTGGCGGTAGCAAGTGTGGTGAAATTGTGTCATAGAAAAGGAGTTCACAAATTCCAAGTGCCTAATAAATTTTGAAATTGAGATGTTATGTTTTGATTAGTTAAATATAATCTCATTTGGTGTTGATCTAAAGTAAATTATTTGTCTGCAAATTCGATAAGTCAATTATATATTTTCAGAAATTGTTCACATGAGTATTATTAAAAATTTAGCTGTGAATATTTCTTAATAAATATTGATAATTCAAGAAGAGCGACATTCAGTTCTTCACAAGATAATACTCCTTCTATGCCCATAGATACTATTGATCTTACCACTCGTCCAGAGTATAAGCCTATAATCAAGAGGAAGAAAGAAGCTAGCACTAGTCATCCTTCCTCACGAGCATTAAGGAGAAAGAAAAACATTCAAGCACCTCCTAAGGTAGGATTCAAATCAAGCCTTAAAGTATTGAGCACTAGAATTGTTGATGAGGGAAGAATTGATCAAGTAGAGAAGTTTTATGAAACTTACAGTGAGATTGACAAATCAGAGATACATGAGATGATTGTCAAACATATGATAAAGTTCAAGAAGACGGTTCTTGAATTGAAAACAAAAATTCCAAATAAGGTATGGGAAATAATGGACACATTAAAAAGACAAGCCACTTCAAAAGATCTGAGAATAAGGGAACACATTCTTGATTCCACTCTTCCAGTATGTTCTATTAAAGAAAGGTCATTGTTACTAAATCTAGTGAAGCCGCACTTAAGGAAAAAGATGAGAACTTTACACATTATGAACAAAGACTATGAGCTGATAACGAAGGAAACAAAGAATTCAATTGAAAATGTATTATTATAACAACACATAAAACCACCTACTGTGCCCATCACTCATGCACCTAGTAAGAAACACAAAGAAGCAGAGACCTTCAATGTACTAGTGACAGGTCCTTAGAACTCAATGCCCATAGTAGAAACTCAAACAGAGGCAGACAAGTCTACACCCATCTCAGAATCACATGAAGGCAATACTATTTTCATAGATAATGTGGAGATAGCCATGGGGGCTACTGATAAGGATTTGGACAAGTTTGAGGAATCATTTGTTAGTACTGAAGAAGCTGAAATCTTATGCAGCAATACACCTCCCACTTAGCAAGAAGAAGTACTCATAGAAGATGTATCTAATAAGAAAGAAGAAGAAGTGGTAGAAAAGAAAGAAGAAGATAGTTTTGTTGATCTTGCAAAGGTAAAACCAGAAGTGATGGACAGCACTCCCATCACTCCCTCCTCAGCATTGTTGTCAAGGTTGACACCTGACACAAGTAGTTTGGACTCTTGGAAATAAGAAGACCTGATTAAGTTCAGCATCTTGGCTATGGAGAAGGAAAAAGAAAAACAAGTTATGAGGAATCCTCTCTTGATAGAATCAGTGAATAGTTTGAATAGTTTGTTGCTAGAAGATAAGAAAGTGCTAAAAGTACATTCAGTTGATGATGTGAGTTCAGTCCTCTCATAGTTCAAAATAAAATTTTCTAGCCTAGAAGAATTTGCATCCATAGTAGCAGAAGAGAAGTACTTAAAGAAGAGAATGAATGAGTTGATGAGCAACTCTGCACTAGACTTAAATTCTCTTAAGTCTGGTCAAGCATCCTTGAAAGAATTTTTTGATGAAGGAAGAAGGATCATTTCAGCATGCATGGATCAAGACAAGCTCACCTATGCTCACTTCAAGAAGATAAAAGAGGAAGAAGAAATGATTGAGCAGGTAAAGAATTTAGTGTCATACACATCCACTGATGTGAACATGTGCAACAATGTCTACCAAGGATAGATAGACAAGATTGAGAAGGAAGAAAAAGAGATAACAAGGATAAGGTCCAAATAGACTCAGTTGAGGAATGGTCTTGCACCCTCTTTAGACATCCTCAATCAAAATATAAAGGAGATTGATGCCACCATGGTAACTTATGATCATGGTCCCATCAGTGACTTGGAGAAGATGGAGAAGCTTCAATATGCATTATGCACCCATCTCCAGATAGTTAACTCTCTGATAACCTTTTGGAAGAAGGAGATCTAGAACCTCAAGATTGCATATCTGGATGTTTTCCCTTAGTGAATATGTGTATATACAATTTTTTGATTCACCTTTGTCATTAATGTCAAAGGGGGATTTGTGTATATAATATGGAGTATATATATGTATAGGGAGATATAAGATTATGTATAAAAATGTATAGAAGACAAATGTTTTTGTGTAAAGGAACAATAGCAACTTGGCCATATTCCTTTGTTGCCATTAATGACAAAGGGGGAGATTGTTGGAAAGTTGTCTATACTGAAGTATATGACTAGATATAGTGTTTTCATTATGGCAACAAAGTCATATAGTAGTTTGGAGTCATATTCAGTTAAGTGTTGAAGACTGGACAGTATACAGAGTTCTGGTAGATCAGAGCATCAGTGCACGTGTGTACGGATGAATTATGATATGCACCTTGGAAGTTGAGTTGGTTAGACTATGTTCTTTCTTAGTCTATGAGCGCATAAGAAAATGTACAAGGATGAGAAAGTTACAGTCAGTTGAAGTTGCACAGCCAATCTGTGCTAGCAGAGAACAAAGCATGGAGCTGATAGTTAGCATTTTGATTTGTGATTGTAATGTAATATTGTAAAGGCCATGCATCTATTGTATTTAGGTTGCCAACATGTTTGTATGTATAATTGTAAGCATACTTAAGCCAATTCATTTGGAAGCGTTGTTTGTAATCAGTTATAGGGCCAGCCTAATTATATATTTTGTATAAGCGCATAAATATAAGGTGCACCCATTGTATTTGGTATGGAAGTTGTGATAGAGTTGTGATAAGTAGAGCAAAGGCATGCAAAGACAACATAAAATGTATTAGAGCTTTGCTAGAGATCAAAGCATCAGCGCACCAAAGGAACTGATCAGACCAGCACTGTCAAAGTGACAGTTCACCAGCAGATATAGTGTGTATCTGAAAACAAAAGGTTGTAGCCTTCACCATTTGAGTAGTGAGCTCTAAGATAGTGAGTCCACTCCCCTAACAAGGATCATTGTAAAAGACTCCTAATAGGGTCTAACCCTTAACAAGGTCTACTGTACTTAAAGCATTGTAAAGCTACTCCTAACAGGGTAAAGGATCTTCTAACAAGGATCACAAAACACTAGTGTAGAATATTAGTGGGTGTCAAGTCCCACCGGGGTTTTTACCTATTTGGGTTTCCCCATAACCATATTGGTGTCATGTGTTTATTTCATGTTTCATGTTTCATGTTTATGTGAATGTTTATTTAAGTACTTAAGTATTTAAGTTTAGAATAAAGATTAAAGGCAAAATTTAAAATACAGTGAACAATGATTCACCCCCCCCCCCCTCTCAGTGTTCCCATTCCTAACAAGTTTGAAGTGTACTTGTATGTTACAAGATTTCTATGTTGGTGTGGTATCTTTAATTTGTGCACTCTTATCAATTTGAATTTTGAATTTGAATATTAACTTCCAAGAATTCATCCGATTGGTGCTTTAATTTTAGATTTGATTTCCCTTCTAGTTTAATGCTAAAGTGACCACAAGATGTTCACTTAAGGTAGAATCAATAAAATGGGTGGTTGGAGTGATGGGAGAGGGTCATAACTTTTCACACCAATAGGTCAACAAGGTCAATATGAACCAATTCCAAAATATCATCAGAAGTATATGTCTTTCTCTTGAAACTAGACTTTGTCATTTTTCCCAATTGACATTGTTTACACATCACATTATCAGGTTTCTTTAGTCTTGGAAATCCTCTAACTTTTTTCATCTTACTAATGTTTACCAAATTGTCAAAGTTCACATGAAATGACCTTCCAAAGCTAGGATGTTACCAGGATTACATCTCGATTCTTGTATTGTAGAAACTCTAATAGCATAGAAAGGAATTAGGGTTCTCAAAACTTTTCTAATAATAGTTTCATCATCAATGTTTCCATTAGCTCCTCTAATAGAATTCACTACCTCTCTAACTCTACCACAATATTAAACAATGTTTTCACCTTCTAACATTCTCATTTCATCAAAGTTACCTCTCAAGATTTTAGATTTGGCTCTCAACACATTTGTGTCCCCCCCATAGATAGCTACCAGTGTGTCCCACATTTTATTTGCATTAATGCAGTCCTTGATGTCTTCAAATTCAGGGTAACTTAGGGCAGATGCAATCTCCAACATTGTCTGGTTGTGTTCTTTCTTTTCCTTCATCTCTTCGGCTTTCATAGGTCCAATAACTAGTACATAATGATGTTCCATATAGTATTTCACTGAATCACCAATTCCAACTAGATGCAATTTCATCAAACTCTGCCATGCAGGGAAGTTATCCTTGTTCAACTTTGGTACCTCCTTTTTTTACATCTTGCTCATTGCTTCAAGTACCTTTAAAATTTCTCCTTACAAGCACCACAAGCTCTGATACCAATTGTTAGAATGACTTTATAATAACTAAGAGGGGGGCTGAATCAATTATCCTCAAGTCTAGATGGACCAATTCAAATTTTCAACACTTCAACAAACTTAGATCTATTCAGCAATTCACTCGGTCTCTATAGAATATATTAGTAACATAAAACTTGTAGTCCATTGTCCAAAAGTAATCAACTTGCAGAATATAAAGCTTTTAACAACACAACACATCAAATAATATTGACACAAGTATGACACCATGATTTAACATGGAAACCCAATATGGGAAAAACCACTTGTAACGTTCTACCAAATTTTCACTCTTCTGAAGTTAGCTCTATGAGAAGCTAACCCTGTTAAAGGTTACAATACACACTATTAGGTGTGACCCTATTAAAGGATTTAATCACCCTGTTAGGAGTGGTCTAATTAGAGGGCTTAAGAACATCCCATTAGAATTTCACCTTGATTAAAGGGTTTACAAAATGATTGTTAGGTAAACCTTTATTCAAGGATTTTAACTAATACAATGGTTGGAAAATAACAATAGGTTCTAATCTAAAATATACAACTCACTTTACAAATACATATCCAATAAGCTCATATGTTGATTTATTGGTTGACCATCATTCTCATCTCCATCTTTGATCTACTCGAAAATCCCTCAAGCAATCACCTCAACTCTATTATGATCTTCTCTGCCTTCTACTTAGGTTCACCAGTCAATAACATCAACCTCTTTCCACACTCTACATAACCCATAGTTAGGTCATCCTTATACCTCCTTGGTTAGGTAGATTATTCTTTTTCAACTTAATCTCTTCCATAGATCTTAGGTTTAGGTCAGATTCATCAAATCTTTTGATTATTTTTTTCTCCTCCTTATCCTTCTAGATACTTCTCAAAACTTCTCCTTGAATCCATAAGAAAATGGTTTACCATGAATTAAATGCTCTAGGTCATTCATCTTTAATGTCAATACATTTTACATATCCCAAGAATTCAACTATGTTGGCTAGGAATCTCAATTTCTTCACAAATTGTAAATTACTGACACTTGGTCAATACTGTGTTCATCTACTCGGTCATCACTGGATAGCTCAGTCATCACTAAAACTGTTCTTCTCAAAAAACATTGTCTTCACTCGGTTAATTCTTTGATACTCGACAATTACTAATGTTTGGTCAACACTAAAATTTACTCATCTTATACTAGCGCTTGGTTGACACTAGCATCACTTGGCTTAAACTGAATTTCCTCTATTTTTCTCAGTTAAGCCTATGCTTCGAGACTTTCTTTCGTCATTTCTTCTATGCTTCAAATCAACTAACTTCTTCACTTAGTGTTAAACATAAACAACACATTACCTTGCCAATGTGTCAACTAATCAAATATCCATTGTAGTATCTCATCACTCAACCTTTCACTAGGTCCTCTTGTTATCTCCTCTTTTCAAATCCTCTTCATCAATCAAAAGATATGGTACTTTATTAGATAGCAATTGTCTCACCAGTTAAGATTTGACATCAATGACAATATAACAATTGTTTCAATTGTAGTTTCCAACAATTTTTAATGGTTTAGGGTAGTCACATCTACATAGTCATTAGTGGTGTTAGAACTTGTATGGTGTTGGAAATTGTCAACTTGTTTTGGGTCCATGAACTTCTACATGGAAATGTTTTGTTATTACTATGGTTTGTGGATGAGGTGGCAAGCCTTATGTGAGTGTAAATGGATGATATGTATCTAAATGGACCTTTTTTAAGTTTGAGTTGATGCTTGTATAATTTTTTCAAGTGCATCTAGGAAGATCCCAAGTTCATAAACAAGTTTGCAACGAGTAGGCCTCAAAACACAATAACTTAAAAGAGGAAGGAATATGACTACTGTTACCAAATTCATTTGTTACATCAAATTCTTCTCTTCCACACGAAGAAAAAATAGTACAATCATCCATGAGGTGATTCATTTTTTGGCCTTTAATAAAATGAAATGAATTATAAAATCCTTAAGAGGAGTGAGATTGAAATCCCATAAAACTTGAAATTGGAACCCATAAACCCTAACACTAAAATTGAAACCCAATAACATATAAATTGAAATGATAGTGGAAACCATAGACAACAAAATTGAAACCCTATAATAAATAAATTTTTAAAAAAAGTGGAAACCAATAAAAATAATATTGAAACCATAAAATAGATAACTTATTAAATCCTTAATCCCTAAGATTGGAAATGAAAGTGATAACCCTTAACAGTGAAATTGAGACCCTATAAAAGATCATTTGAAAATAAAGTGGAAACCATTAAAAGTGATATTGAAACCATAAAATAGATAACTTATTAAATTCTTAATCCCTAAGATTGGAAATAAAAGTGAAAACCCTCAATAGTCAAATTGAAACCCTATTATATATCAATTGAAAAGAAAGTGGAAATTGTTAACAATCATATTGAAACCATAAAATAGATAACTTATTAAAGTCTCAATCCCTAAGATTGGAATGAAAAGTGAAAACCCTTAATAGTCAAATTGAAACCCTATCACAAATCAATTGAAAAGAAAGTGGAAACCATCAACAGACATATTGAAACCGTAAAATGGATAAATTAATAAACCCTTAATCCCTAACACTGAAAATGAAAGTGAGAACCCTTAATAGTAAACTTGAAACCCTATAAAAAGAAAGTAGAAACCATGTTAACAGTCATATTGAAACCTTAAAACAAATATCCTATTAAACCCTTAATGTAAAAAAATGATGAAAGCATAATTCAAAACCTTTATTGATTGATATTCAATGGGATTCAATTGGATTTTCAATGTATGATCATTAGATTGATTAGTGTTGGCTTTATAAAGCCATTATTCTTGTTAACAACCACTTACAGGAATGTAACTTCCCATACCTAAATATCTAACTAATTTATTTTATTTAATTAAAACCTATAAAATAACCTAATTAATGTAATGGGTAAAAGTACAAACCTTTGTCGCACTTTTATAAAGGAAGGGGTCAACAACACACAACCTATTCAACTTTAATGATATAAAAGTGGCATTTATGTTTAGAATTTGGAGATAATGTAAACTGATAAAATATGTAAAAGTGGATGATGTTTATCGCTATAATTTTTTTTTTTTAAATGAACAAGAATTGACATAGTTTTTAAATTTTTTGAAGTCTATTTTTTAATTGCTAAAAACAACTAAAAAACTGGGGTCTAGTTCCCACAAAAAAAATATATACAAATAATATTTTTTTCCTCTGATTTTAAAATATGTTATAGATGACATGTATATCTAGTGCAAAAAATTAGAAATATTGGTTTCCTATGTATATGTTCTCTATTATAACTACTCAAAGTTGAACTTATCTGAAATCGACAGTTTTTTCTCCTGCCAAATTTTCCCTATCAAATCTACACCATTTAGAAAAAAAATTACACATTTTTTAAGAGGACTCTCTCCTCTAGTGTTAAATATAAATTTTAATTTTTTTTGATATGGTTTACTATTTTTTTTCTTTTTTTGAAGTAGTGTCTTCTCGAATGTTAAAATATAGGTACTTGGAATATTTTGAGATTAGAATATATTAGATCTAATAAAAATACTATAAAAATTATATGATGATAATCTCAATTCTGAGCTCTACAAAAGGGTATTTTATGTTGTTTTTTTAAATTTCATTAAAAAGAGTAGGAGTTATTGAAACATCACTTTTATGAAATAATTTTATTTCTTTTGTAATTGGACCCAAATTGGTATAAAACATGCATTAATAGACATTTCCAATTGGAAAAGTTGAAGTGCTTATCTAACTTATCAAGAATGAATCTAGCTAGACCATATGTTTGACGAAGATTAATTTTTAGTTAGAAATACTCAAATTCAGTTGTGCTGATAAGTTATCCTGAAATGAGATACAACTTTGTGCTTTTACCCTAATATGCCAGCATTCCCCCTCTTAAATTACATTAATTCAACCAAGAGTGGAAATTGCAAGGGTTTTGTACCCAACCCTTCTGGAAATTTTGATGAAGCATCTTCACTAATCCTCCTCATTCTCTCAATGAACAAAAAAACTAATTGCATAAATCAACCTCTTGACTTCCTTACTTATCCAAGAGCCACCAAACTGACTACATTAGTGGATCTCCTAATTAGAAAACCTAAAACCATCTGCACAACATGAGTGTTGCCACCTCCCACACACAATGAGATACATTTCCTCCAAACTTACACATCTCCTCCAAGCATGTCTAATGCCTCCTCCACTTCTACACATGAGATGCCTTTCTTCTGAAAGTCTACATCTCCTCCAAGTGTGCCTACCACCTCCTCAAGTGCTATAGAAACATCCCTCCTCTACTACACAAATCAACATGTGCATGTCTGTACATAAGACATCTTTCCTCCAAATATCCACATCTCCTCCAACTATATCTAACACCTCCTCAAGTGCTCAACAAAATATTAACCAAATATTTATCCCCATTTCTCCTTGAAAGGACAACCATGACAAAAGCCACCTCTTCTCTTTAGGGACACAAATATGTCGATCCCCCTCTTTTCTTCAAGGACGGATTTTACAAGCCCCCACTTTTCAAGGATGAAAATAGGTTTATTATCATGCAATGAATCATCCTTGAGCGATATGCTAGGTTAGGATGATAAAAAATTTCCTACCTTTGTTGCCTCCATCCTCCTGTATATTTCTTAGACCTTATGTATCATAGGTAGCATCCATATTGTTGAAATTTTTGTAAACTTTAGTATGAATGTCCCTTATAAATTTGGTCACCTTCCTTCTACACCATATAGGCATATTAGAGTGGAAAATTGCACAACAAAGGCAATCAATAGTTTAATTTGTATGTCCAATTGTCATTTTTTTAAATATTGTTTACAAAGTGACAAGTAAACAAAACCTCGTGGAGATAATCATTTTAAACCCTTCCTAATTCTAACATGATCATAGCCTTCTCAACACCCAACAATTTCATTTTAGTTACAAATCCTTCACATATGAGGCACATTGTGCACCTCCCCAATCATAACTAGGAATAAGTGGTTCAACATAAGTTACAAGTTCAATGCAACAATGCAGGGCTATTTTCAACAAAATCTGTGAGAATATTCAATCCCAAGTTCAATGCAACAACACAACACATTTTTTAGCAAAATATATGAGAATATCCAATCCCATGAAAAAAATGGGTACTTTAATTTATTCTCATTACACAAATGAAAGAAGATCCTTTCCTATTTCTTGTACCTTTTCCATCCTCATGGTCAAAGTTGTAGGTACTTAGAATATATTTAACCATCTGTCATTACACTACAGAGACCAACATTTGAGTTCTCTTTACAACAATTACTACAAATGCCTATATAAACTTGCTTTATTATAGAAGTTAATCGATGACATCGTGTTCATTCCTTTATTTTTCATACCCCTGATTTGTATTATAGTGCCTTGTGCCTTAACTAGTTATCCATAACTGGCATAGCTGTCTACTCACTCTATTCTACCCAGTGATGACTCCTTTGAGAAAATTTCAATTATAAAACAAATATCATATTCAGAAAATAAAAAAATTTGTCTGTCAACTTAGATAGAACAGTGTGTTTCTTTGACATCCAAAGTAGCCATGGCCTGTGTATGAAGTGTTTTGTATGCTGAACTTACTCTAAACTTCTACGATGAGACATGTCTACATGCGTTGCCTATCGTGAAAGCCCCAATCAAACGCTATCCCAAGAAGCTAGAAATACCTACCTTACTTTCACATCAAATTCCTCCTTCATACTGTTTACAGCTCACTCGATTTTCATCTTTGGCACTGATTGAAAAAACCTACAAGCCTACCATTTTAACCATCGTACCCAAGCATTTTTTCTCTAATACCAAATGAAAATAAAACAATGAAAGTAGAATTCAAAAACTTTATTGATTGATATTCAATGGGATTCAATTGGATTTTCAATGGATGATCATTACATTGATTAGTGTTGGCTTCATAAAGCCATTATTCCCATTAATAATCACTTACAAGAATGTAACTTCTCATACCTAAATATCTAACTAATTTATTTTATTTAATCTAAACTTAGAAACTAACCTCATTAATGTAGTATGCCAACATTAATCCCTAACATTGAAATTGAAAACCCTTAACACTAAAATCAAAACCCTAGAATTGATAAATTGAAACAAATTCAAAATTCTTTAACAGACATATTGAAACCTTAAAATAGATAACTTATTAAACCCTTAATCCCTAACATTGAAAATGAAATTGAAAACACTTAACACTAAAATTGAAACCCTAGAACTGATAAATTGAAATGAATTCAAAATCCCTTAATAGTCATATTGAAACCATTAAAAAGAGTTAAATTATTAAACCCTTATTCCCTAGCATTGGGAATCGAATTGAAACCCTAAAACTGATAAATTGAAATGAATTTGAAAGCCCTTAAGAGTCATATTGAAACCATAAAATAGTTAACTTATTAAACCTATAATTCCTACTAGTGGAAATGAAATTGAAAACACTTAATGCTAATATTGAAACACTACAACTCGTGAATTGAAATGAATTTGGAATCCCTTAAGAGTCATATTGAAACCATTAAACAAATAACTTGGGTGGCTGCAAGAAGTTGAGTCCCACTTTTGGGCAAAAAGTGGAAGTGATTTCCCTGTTTTTCAAAATTTTTGTCAATTGATGTTGAAATTTCAGGTACTTAAAGGTTCAATCTTGAAAAACTTCAGTAAAATAAAATTTAGTGCTCGGAATCTAGTTTTCAAATATGTAATTTATTTCAATACCCACATGGTATAAATTGAATTTTAGTATGAATGTTTAAAAACCACTTTTTCAAAATGTCTATTTCAGGACCACACCTCACACGTGTACGACCACCCTTTTTTGAAGTAAATAAATGTATTTTTGTGAATCCTTTTGGGAAAAGGTACCTAACACACTGAATATTGATGAGAATATTTTATCTTTTTTTTTATTGAATTTTTTTTTTTTTAATTGACTATAAAGTACATTTTTGAAACCTCTCATGTACAGCCACCATAATTTGATGATAACTTCACTTTTTTTCAAATTTTTTTTTAATTTGAAGGAAATTCTATGTATATTGATGTCATATAACTCATTTTTCAAAAAACGTAAAATTAAAAAAGTTATTAAAGTTTTAGTTAACCTTACTATTTCAAGTTTAGGTACCATGTTGGTTTAATAAATATTGTAAAAATATTAAAATTTATCATATCACTATAAAATTTATATTTTTATAATCTGCACAATAAGAGCTAAAATGGGTTTTTGTTTTATTGAAAAATTCATTTAGGAAGGTGTCGAAAAAATTATGGCAAGGCAGAAATTTTATACTAAAATGCCTTAGCCATATTTTTGTAGGGCCAAGCATAGGCTTGGTCCCACCAAGCCTATCCTGAACCAAAACTCAAACTAGCAAGTAGGGTTCCCACTCATAGTTTTACAAAACGGGTGCCCATTTTTTAAACTCAAAAAATGGGCACCTATTTTGTGAAATTACAAAACAGGTGCCTGTTTGATTTAAATATCGAGTGCTCGTTTCATTTAAGTAACAGATGCCCATTTCATAAAGAGTCGTTGCAATTAAAAAAAATAGGACTGTGGGCTTGATCTCAATGATTGACAAATTTTCAATCATTTTTTTTTACGATTCGTACCAGGCAAACAAAATATTTGGATTAACATTCTCTTCCTTTGTATTGTTTTGGATCTCACATTCAAAAAGAATTATTTGAACTTGAATCTTGGTGCAAAAATGGGATCAAACCAATGCAGAAAGAGGCTAAGGAAGGTTTTGACAACTGAGGAGGTTGCAACAAATAGAGAGAAGGAGGTAAAACAACAACGAGAAAGAAGAGAAAGACTTCATTTACTGAATAATGTTGGAGCATCGAGTTCAACAATTGTTTCAGAAGAGGAGGACAATGAAGATACCATAATGGATGCAGAGGTTGAAAAAAATAATTCAGGTTCATCTTCTAATCCAGTATTGGATATAGGTATGTCTTCACATTCAAATGTAACTTATTGTGATAGTGAAGTTCATGAATTGCTAGTAGCAAGTTACAATTTAAATGATTTAAATTTTATTCCTAAAAATAGATTAACAAATTTAATTGCACATGAAATTCCACAAATTAGTAATGTTAATCATAGTGATAAAGCAATTGAAAGTCAAACCCCAAATGAAATTGAAAATCAAACACGAATTAAAATTGAAATCAACAATGTGGATGTAGACATAGAAACATCAATTGAGAAAGAAACTTATTTGAATGATAATGAAATAAATGAACAATTTCAAATAAAAAATGATGTGCTAGACAATTTACATGGTCTGGTTTCATGGAGACAGATTAGGACACACATGAACAGATTGTTTAGACAATGTTTTTATAATAAGAAATTTGGATTTCAATGTCAATTAATGTTACAATTAATTAAAATGTCTAAAATGCAAAAAGTGATGAACAGGTTAGGAATTTATGTAAAATCCAAGAAGAAGGATGAGTCTCTAAAACAAGTTATATCAACTGTTGCTAGTGCCTTTGACACAATTGGAAAGAAAAGTCATTCTAAAGATAGTAATGCGGCACGATAAACAATAACAACATCTTTAGTAAACAAAAATACTATTAATAAAAGAGTGATTTCAAACATAAGTGGATATCTTAATATTCATCGTAAAACTTTAACAAGAGCTGTAAAGAGAAGAGTTAACTTTGAAAGTGATCTGACAAACCATTTATGGACCTTCAGTGGCAGACTCCTGAGGTCTGACATGAAACTTACTCATGAAGTTAAAACTTTGATTGAAAAATTTTGGCACAATAATACAAGAGTATCCCCTAATGCCAGAGATGTTCTTAAATTAAGATTCAGTTCAAAAGTTTGTGATCCACATCCAAAACACCTTTTAGATATGACTCAAAAAGAATTGTATAAAAAATTTATGGATGATAAGGTGTTAACTATTAGTATTAGTCAAAGATCTTTTGAAAAATGTAAACCATGGTATGTAAGGATTAACAAAGAAAGAATGACCCATTGTTGCAAAACTCATGTTCAATTTCGTTATCATTATGATGTTTTTCGATCTGTATGTTTTACTATGCATACTAATGAAATGTTGCAGGAATGTGATATAAATATACCACCTGAAATTGTAAAGGAGTTTATATCAAATTTATTTTGTAACCCACCTAATGATTAATTTTATCTTTTGAATGCATGTGTTTCCAGTGTATGTGATGTATGTGCAAATCTTACATTATTAGATGAATGTTTGCATGAAAATATTTCATTTGATTTTGGACAACAATTAGTTGATGTACAAAGATTTAAAACTATTGAGTATCTATTGAAGGATGGAAAAGTTGGAAAATGGTGCGACCTAATAACTAAAAAACTTAGTGTTAATACTTTTATGAATGAATTCAAGAGTAAGGTCATACCTAAATATGTGAAACACTCTCAAAATTCTAGATGGCTTGATGGACAATTTTTCATATGCAAGAATACATTTCCAATTGGTAGTATACTTTCAGTCGTTGACTTTGTAGAGAACTACACACTTGCACCACAAGATGAGATCCAACCACAATATTATAATTCAGTGCAAGTAACAATTTTTGTTCATATTATCTATAGGCATGTACCTGATAGTACAGAAGAGGATCAGAAAATATTGAGAGAGTGTCATTTCTATATGAGTGATAATAAGTTACACTATCAGAGTTTGTCCAGTATTGATTTAAGACCTTTTATGAAAATTTAAGGGAGAGATAAATTCATATAACACAACATCTAATATGGTCAGATAATTGCACAGGGCAATTTAAGAATGCTAGAATGTTTTATTGGTTGAGTAGGACACATAAGAAAATAAATATCCAACATATCTGGAGTTTTTTGAGGCTGGACATGAGAAGGGAGAACATGATGGTGTCGGTGCATGTGCTAAGAGATCCCTTTGTAGAGAGCAACTCAAATTTGAGGAAAAATCAAAATTTAAAGATGCATGTGCAATTGTTGAATGGTGTAAAATAAGTTCGTCTACAGGATCAAGTCAGAACTCTACAATCAAACATTTTTTCTAGCTAGTTGAAGAGAAGAATATCCTTTCAAGATATGATTGTAATACAATCAACGGATCGGGTAAATGGCATTCATTTAGGAGTTCTAATTCTAACACTTGGACTATATGGACTAGGGAGCTTGGATGTTTTTGTCAATTTTGTGTTGCAGGTAAATGGGAAGAATGCGAGAATATAGAATGGGTTGAAGAATGGCAACAAAAATCCTTAACACCTAGTGAGACACAAGATGAAGATGATACAATAAATGAAGACCTGGATCATTCCTTTGCATCAGAAGATTATGATCATGTTTTAGACCTCATACAACCTGGTAATTTAATTCAATTTATTGTTTAAAAATTTAAACTATATTAGTTACATGTGTATGTCATATAATTTATGATTACATTTGAATTATAAACCTTTAAACAAGTTTTATTTGTGTGCATGTACTTAATTTTGTTTTATAGGACATGTGTATGTTGTTGTTGCACCTGAGGATAATGAAGAGAAGACAAAGTATTGGTTAGCTCGATGTGTAGAACCTAAGAAAAAGTTGATATGTCATCAAGTAGATGATGATGATTTTCAGTATCCAATTGGGTCTGTTGTGTTAGTTGGTACATGGCTACACAAATACCTAACAAGAAGGAATGGTTTATCAACTTTTGAAGACTACCAATCAGAAAAGAAGATTATGCACTATTCCCATTTGGTCGTGGCAACAAAGATCAAATTGGAAAAATACAAAGGGAGACCTGCTAATAAAATATTATGGACACTTTCAATGGAAGAACATGAGGCAATCATAGATGTATTGCAGAAAAGAGAGGATGTTGATGGTACATTAGGTTGAATCAAATTTATACATGTAATTTTTTGTTCAATTTGTCATGTATTTTTATATATGTTTTTTCTAAATATAAATATCTATGTCTTCTTTGAAGTGTTATAGTTTATAATTTAGAGATATAGATTTGAAATAAATTAAAATTGACTTTAAATGAACTTGTATAAATTCTAACATTTCAAAATTTATTTTTATGATGCAGGATGTCTGGAAGAACATAGACATGAACTATTTATGCAATACAATGCACTCTTGTATTCGTCCAATTTTGGTTTTGTAATTTAAGTTCACATGAACTCACTTTTATGAATGTATCCAATTTTATTTTAAATATTTAAGTTAAATTCATAGTTGCATATTTACCTAATTTTGTTCTAAATATTAAACTATGCATATTGGTGAAATTATGTTCACTTAATAGATTATAATAGATGTATTTTTGCATCCATAGATTACTTGTAACATCGATATTGTTCTTGTCAATTACATGAAATAATCTAGATCTCATTGAACTATCCATAGATGGTTTTTAATATAGTTAATTATCAAAGTCAATATTAAGTTTCTAACATCCATATTGTTCTTGTCAATTACATGTAAATTAATAGATCTCATTGAACTAGATAGATGGTTTTTTATAATTAATCAAAGTGTTCATATTACTTGTAATGTATCTAGATAGTGTTCTTCTCAATTACACATGAATTAATCAATCTCATTATTAGATAGATTACATGTAAGCTCATATATATCTACATTCAAACCACTATTTGAACAAATCATTAAATAGGATTAAAAGTCCATGAATAAGATAAATAACATAACAAGTCCTGAAATAATTTACATGTATGATAATGTCCATCATATCAACTCATGATATATATACAATCACAAAACAAAGTCCTACTCTAAAAACAAGTTCAAGTACAATATATGATAACAAGTGGACTAGTATGTAATGCAAGTCCTACTCTAACAACAAGTAAAAATAATATGACAAGAAGTCATCATAATAGAAGTCCAAATAATCATCATCATAACACAATTCCAAATAGTCATCATAATATAACTCTACTCATTTAACTGATATGTAATCCTCTTCACTCCATGTGCAGAGGAATGTGATGCATCAACATGCTCTATCTGGTCCAGAGTACCCTCATCCTGCTGTGTCTTGTCCTAAGTACCCTAAGTGGGACATGAAGGTCCTCTCTCAGCTACATCAAAAGTGGATGCAACCAAGTCCTGTAAAAACATTTAAAGTACAATTTTTTAATAATTAGGTGTAAAATATCTAGATACACAATGGACATTGAAAATTTATTTTTAATCATGACCTCAAAGGATAGTGTCGATGGATGCATTTGGCTTAATCATGTAGCCATGCCAAGACTCATGGTGGTGTCGACCTGAACAACATGTATATAAAGCATGAATCAAACTTATAATACATATACATATATGAGAAAGTATATATAACTTGACTATAAATTTATGGAATATAAAAACATGTACATTACCTATGTGTGACACGTAGCTAATGTCACTGATGAGTCAGGACATAAATGTGATTGTGCAACATGAGACAATCCAAAAGCCTACAATTGCAAAAAAATAAGTGTGAATCAAAGCTATACATAAATTAGTAAGATATAAACACTTAAAATTAATAGAAAGTTAAACATACTACAGGGATATGTGGTTGACTCTCGGTGACTGATGGGGCATAGAATGAAGGACTGTCAATCTCACGGTTTCATGAGAGACCCTACAAAATCAAAAAAATATGTCAAACACATTATCAATTAAAGTTTATTTTGTTTAAAGTTTAAATGTATCAATATCAAAGTGCATACCGTGAATGGAGCACTGAGATGTCGAGGTGTCGATGTCATATGATGACAACTAATGAATAATGGAGGGTCAACCCTCCTCTGTTCACTAAAAAATCCACATGTTATGGTTCATAATTGGATAAATATGAAATTTAATATTGCACTATATAAATTATAATTAAATTTACCTGTACGGGATGATCATCATCTGCATTGAGAAAATCAACATATGATGAGATATCATCTCCGACATCACCATGTGTGCCACCATCATCATCAGCATATCCACCATGTGTGCCACCATCACCATCAACATATCCACCATGGGCAGCATGGGCAGCATTAGGATCAGTCTGGGGACCCCTACATATACCCCCACAACTCATGCAAACATGTGCTATGCTAGGGGTAGTCCTCGCCTGAGTCAAGTGTTGTAATAAATTGCCCGTAAGGGCACTCAAAGAACCGAGAGATGACTAAATTGCTCGATGATGGATGGGTGCATGAACTACAAGAGAAGGAAGATGACCAAGGGGCTCATTATGCACACGATTTCTACTTCTATCACTCAATTTGGCCCCTGGCCTATCCTGTGGCATGCCCTGACCAACCCCTTAGAATGCTCTCATGTCAAACTAATTGGGTTTCCTACCCAATTCAAATTCAGCCCATAATGTTTTCAAAAAATAAAGTGGTACCTCGTGATTAGTGTGTGGTGGATGGTCAAATACCATCCACCACCACTCCCTAAAATACTCTGCTATACCAGGGTGTCTACACCATCTAATGGAAATACGTGGCTTCTTGCCAAGTATCTACTCACCTGTTGTAGGGTTATAAAAATAGCGTGCCATATCAGATTTTATAATTTTTAAATTATTAACCTCTTTATAAGAGAGGTCGTCAGTATAATATACACACATACTCTCCCTCCATGACTCGAAACTATTAATCTCAGAGTCTAATGTGTGTACAGAATCTACTATGCCTTGCATGCTATCTACAAGGCGTAGTAGTTGGGCCGATGGATAGGGAATATTTCTAATAATATCTATGTCTCTCATTATTGCCTCTACATTTCTCCTAATATTATCCCTTAACTCTCTAGGTGGAGGTGGAGGTGGAGGTGGTGGTGGTGGTGGTGGTGGTGCATGCTGACCTATAACATACTGTATATTATATTTTACCTTACAAAGAATGAATTAAATAATTAAAACTTGAGAGAGAGAGAGAGAGAGAGAGAGAGAGAGAGATTTTGAATGTCATAATTTAAAAATTAACATATAAGTTATTTACAATTTACAGATTACAAAGACAATCAAGATAAATGTTTAAATGTGTTTTTTAAGAATGTACACCTACTTGGTTGAAAAAAGATTCTACTTGATTTTTTATGTTTTTAAAACTCTATGTTTCGAAAGGTTTTGATTCAAGGAACATGTTTTAACATTTTAGAGAGAGAGAGAGAGAGAGAGAGAGAGAGAGAGAGAGTCATAAATAAATTAAAAATTAACATATAAGTTATTTACATTTTACAGGTTACAAAAACAATCAAGACAAATGTTTAAAAAAATTTCTAAGAATGTACACCTACTTGGTTGAAAAAAGATTCCAAGGTTTTTGATGTTTTTAAAACTCTATGTTTCGAAAGGTTTTGATTCAAGGAACATGTTTTAACATTTTTTAGAGAGCTCAATAGGAGAAAGAGAGAGAGAGAGAGAGAGAGAGAGAGAGAGAGAGAGAGAGAGAGAGAGAGAGAGAGAGAGTTTTGTTTTAAAAAAAATCTACCTATGGTTTGTTATTTTATTTACACATGTAGAAATTTATGTTTTGGTTTTCTACTTCTAGGGTTTCCTAATTTAATTTTTTCTAGGTTAACGTTTTTGTTTTACTATGTAGGGTTAAATTATAAGTTTTAACGGTTTTCTACTTTGGTACGCTAATTTACAAAATAAATTAAAATTAAAAGGAACTACTTGAAACATAAAATATAATTAAATTTAAACAATAATTTTGAAAAGAACATTAAACTATATTTTTTAATTAAAAATAACTTGAAATTACAATTTTTAATGACAAAAATAATAATAAAATGATAAAAAAATAATAGTACATACCTGTTTTATGAAAAAAATGGCAAAGGAGGTCGATAGGAGAAGCTGAAACAAGCACCCGAGCTCTGCTAAACGTGATCCCCTTCTTGACAGTGAAAATGACAAACAAAACTGTAAAAATAAAAAATAAATAGATTTTCAAAATAGGCGCCCGATTTTCACAAATCGGCACCCGTTTTGGTTTGGGTGCCCGATCCAAAATGGGTGCCCGATTTTTTAATATGGATCGGGCTCCCGAACCTAAATGGGCGCTCGATTTGTAAAAATCGGTTGCCTGTTTCTTATTGCGATATTTTCCCCAAGAGGACTTCCGTGGAATTGGTACCCAACTTCTTGCAACGACCCACTTATTGAACCTTTAATCCCTAACATTGGAATTGAAATTGAAAATCCTTAACACTAAAATTGAAAACCTATAAAAGAAAAATTGAAAAGAAAGTGGAAATCATTAAGAGACATATTGAAACCATAAAACTGATCAATAACTTATTAAACCCTTAACCCCTAAGATTGCAAATGAAATCTGAAACCCTTAATAGGAAAATTGAAACCATATAAAGATAAATTGAAAAGTAAGTGGAAGCCATTAATAGTCATATTGAAACCATAAAATAGATAGCTTATTAAGGCCTTAATCCCTAACAATGGAAATGGAAGTGAAAATACTTAACAGTAAAGTTGAAACCCTTAAACTGATAAATTGAAATGAATTTAGAATCCCTTAATAGGAGCAATGACATTGAAATCCCATAAACACTGAAATTAGAACTCATAAACCCTAACATTGGAAATAAAAGTGGACACCCTTAACACTAAATTTGAAACCTATAACAGATAAATTGAAAAGAAAGTGGGAACCATTAACATTCATATTGAAACTAGAAAAAAATAACTTATTAAACCCTTAACCACTAAGATTGGAAATAAAAGTGAAAGCCCTTAACGGTAAAAATAAAACCTTATAACAAATCTAAATTGAAAAGAAAGTGGAAACCATTAATGGTCATATTGAAACCATAAAATAAATAACATATTAAACCCTTAATCCCAAACATTTGAAATGAAAGTGAAAATCCTTAACAATAAAACTGATAAATTGAAATGAATTCAAAATCCCTTATTAGGGGCAGTGACATTGAAGTCTCATGCACACTGAAATTGGAACCTGTAAGCCCTAACATTGGACATGAAAGTGCAAACCCTTAACAGTAAATTTGAAACCCTAAAACTGATAAACTAAAATAAATTTAGAATCCCTTAATAGGAGCAATGACATTGAAATCCCATAAACAATGAAATTAGAACCCGTAAAACTTAACATTGGAAATGAAAGTGGACACCCTTAACACTAAATTTGAAACCTATAACAGATAAATTAAAAAGAAAGTGGAAACCCTTAACACTAAATTTGAAACCCTATAACAAACAAATCAAAAAGAAAGTGGGAACCATTAACATTCATATAGAAACCAGAAAACAAATAACTTATTAAACTCTTAACCACTAAGATTGAAAATGAAAGTGAAAACCCTTAACGATAAAAATGAAATCTTATAATAGATAAATTGAAAAGAAAGTGGAAACTACTAATAGTTAAAATGAAATCTTATAATAGATAAATTGAAAAGATAAACATTTACACTAAAATTGAAATCATATAACCGATAAATTGAAAAGGAATAAACCATTTACACTAAAAATGAAACCCTATAACAAATAAAATGAAAAGAAAGTGGAAATCATTAACATTCATAGTGAAACCATAAAACAAATAACTTATTAAACCCTTAATCCCCAACATTGGAAATGAAAACCCATAATAACTATTAAATGTGAATCGTAGAACATTTATATTCATACCAATAGGCGAAATATGAACAAAGTTGTTTGACAAGATTAAAACATCGAATTCCCTTCACCATCGACATGCCAGTGGTGCTAAAATAGTGAACTTTGAATCCCTTTAGGCATAAAAAAGTTAATGAACACAATAACTTGTGTTCAAAACATAAAGTGATAGACAAAATGCAACGAGCACCAAACAAATCCCCCCAAATAAATAGTGGAGGTTATAGTTAGAAAAACAACAAAAAGAACGAAAAAATACAGATTTTATTGCCCCGAAATGTGAAAGGTGGCCTTAGTGAGGATATAATCCTCACCTCTGTCAAAGACAAGGCGAGAAAAGAGATCACACAACTCCTCCCAGCCATTGAGCCCAAGAGTTCCAAAAACGTGCACAAAAATCAATCCATCCCAAATGCAAAGATAGGCAATTCCTGGAAAATGGAACTGGGAGGAAGTAAAACAGTTCCCTTTGTAAAAATGCACTACGATAGAACCAGAAAAATGAAAAGTATGCCCAAAATGCCAAAAAAAAATGTAGTTCATTACCTATAGAAACAATGTGATCACTGGTCCAAATCTGAATACATTTTCGTGGCATGGTGAAGTCGCAAAGTCCCTCATTGAACACGTTCTAGCTCCAAAACAATCAAACTATCTAGAATAGGTGAGATAGAAAGTACTGTTAGGTTCCTCGATCCGCAAAGAGTTAGGTGTATTGAATGGAGTTGTAATGTCAATAGGCGTCCCCTTCGTGAAATATAAGGTGAGTTGATGTGTAGTAAATACAAAGTTGCATGTTGTAGCGTAAGGTGGTCGCAGGAAGTAATGGTAGTAAGGGTGGTAGATTCGGTGGCCATGTGGTAGAATGTCACGCGATCACCCCAACCTATACGCACAGTAAACAAGGTCTTTTTGTGTTGGGCCCCATGCACACCCCGTTCGAGGTACCGAAATGGCATGACGAAGACACCTTGGATCAGACCCAAACACATGTCAAATATTTTTGAAAAGAGCATAACATTTGATATAGGGTTGCCAACTCATCCATCTACTGGACCAACAAAAAAATTAGGTTTGAAAACCACGTGAACCCTAAAAATTAGGGTGTGCACGTTCTAGCTCCTCTCTTCTACAATCATCTACTACACTCATCTAGTACACAAACTATCTTTGAGAGGTAAGCCTGGAGCCAAAATAGGACAACGTCTAAATCATAAACTAAAACACAAATCTTACCAAGAAGGACACTTAGTTTTTTTTCACACTTTTTTAAACTTAGTTTTTTTTTTCAAGTTTTAGTTTACGATTTAGCCAATACCCCAAAGTAGGGCCTTCTAGAATCTTGCACAAAAATTTCCATGGAGGATGCTTCACATCTTGTTCACATTCACGTGTAGTGGTTATCACACCACAAATGAAAGTCAATGAGTGATGTCATCAATGAAGAAATATAGTAGTGGGCAAGAAATGAATCCCGCCGTGCTAGTCTTGTGAGTAGATGAGTCAACCCTGTCCAACTAAACTATTAATGACGTTCATGACAGAGATGAATATACATTATTTTTTCCACTCCGCTGGCTATTTGCGTGGACAGCGCCCATCGACACAGCGTGCACGATAAGCCAAGAGAATCCAGGTGGAAACGCGGACTTAAGCACCAGCTTGACTCCTCATAAATATCACCGCTTACCTTAGACATTCACTCTACCCCTCTCAGCAGTATATATATTACATCCTGGGCATAACACTTTCTGCAGACAGAGATTTCCTTAAATCATAATCCACTAGTTGATCTCAAAGATGGTGGTGCTTACACTGCTATCTAGCTTGAGTTACATCCAAAATAAAGAGATTTGCAATCCGTTTTTGCTAAATCTCTTTTTCTTGGCCTCATGTGGGATGCTCATTTACTACATCCTAAGGCCTCGAAGAATTTTCATGGTGGGATTTTCTTGCTTCAAGCCCTCGGATGACTTGAAATGCAACTACGAACTCAAAGAGTATTTCGCTCAAAGAGGCGACAAGTTTAACGAGAAAAGCCTAGACTTCATGAGACAGATTTACCTGAAATCAGGGGTGGGCGATGAAACATACTTTCCTCCATTCGTCTTCAAAGAGAATCCGGTGGAAAGTCTGGAAGCGGCTCGAGAGGAAGCAGAAATAGTCATGTTTGGGGCAGTGGATGAGGTGTTTAAGAACACCGCCCTAAAAGCCTCAGACATAGACGTCGTGGTGGTCACATGCAGCATGTACAGCGCCGCCCCATCCCTCGCCTCGGTGCTCGTTAACCGCTACGGTCTGAAAGAGGACGTCAAGATCCTCAATTTTGCCGGCATGGGTTGCAGCTCTGGTGTCATAGCAATTCAAACAGCCAGTGACCTGCTCAGAACGCATTCTCGAAGTGGGTATGCTCTGGTTGTAATAACGGAGAACATAACCCTAAATACTTATTATGGCAATAACAGATCTATGCTTGTCACCAACTGTATTTTTAGGGTTGGTTGCTCTGCTGTTGTATTGTCTAGTAGGGCAAGTGATCGAAACCGGTCTAAGCTGGAGCTTCTTCAGAGCCTGAGGACTCACCGTGGGGCAGATGATAAGTCCTACCGGGCAGCATTTCAGGAAGAGGATGAAGATGGTCTTGTGGGTATGTCACTTTCCAAGGATCTGATTAGGGTTGCCGGTGAAGGACTCCATGATCATATCAGATCTTTGGCTCCGCTGGTTCTGCCTTATTCGGAGCAGCTGAAATATGTCTTGTCTCTTGTGGGTATTCATTTTCTGAGGATGGAGATGAAGCCCTATGTTCCAGATTTCTGTCGGGCTTTCGATCATTTCTGTATTCACACTGGCGGAAAGGCCGTGATAAACAAGATCGGTGAAAGTCTACGATTGAGTCAATACCTGCTTGAGCCTGCGCGCATGGTTCTGCATAGATTTGGGAACACCTCGAGCAGCATGGTGTTTTATGAATTGGCTTATTTTGAAGCCATGAAGCGGATCAAGAAAGGAGATAAAGTATGGATGATCTCATTCGGGACTGGATTCAAATGCAATTCCATTGTCTGGAAGGCTGTCTCTGATTTAGCTCCATCGGATGCCGGGAACCCCTGGGTTGATGTTGTTCACCGATATCCACTTTGTTAGTCAGGGATTTTCTGCAAAAAGTTGTTTTTTTATGCCTGATTCAGTCAGAAAATAAAGGTAAGAAGATTGCTGTCTTTGGTCCTTGCCAGTCTGAAACTCAAGGGTTTTACAATGCTGTGATGTTTCCTCTAACTAGGACATCAAGTTCTAGTGGGTATACTTCTACTGACAGGAATTGAAAGCGAGCTACAGAACTGTAGAGAGCAGAACTGTGATCCCTTACCTAGTCAAGGAAGAAACCTATTATTTTTTAACTTTGCTCTGTAATAAATTATTATGTTTGACTTTATTAGTCCCATATGATGTTAATTTCATAGATCCTTCCATCGGATCAAGGTAATGCTATAATAAATTACAGCTAGTTAGTGGTTAGAAGATCCAAAGCAATTGTATGAACAGAAGTGGAAGAAAATGTCAGTTATCGTACTGGAAATAACTTTTTAGAATAATTGAAGATAGAAAGAAGAGATCCATGCTTGCTGCTTCTTTCTCTTTTGTTTAATATTTTTATGGACTCTGGTTAGGATGTTTCTTTAAATGAGAACATCAAGTTCTAGTGGTTATGCTTGCACTGACAACATGGTGAGCAGCCTACAGAATTGACTTAGCGAAATTGTGTTCCCTACCTAGTCAAGAAACTATATATGTTTCATCTTTGCTCGGATCAAATTACTGAGCTTTACTTTATTCTTCAAATATAACATGGATACAACTAAATAACGGTTAGAACACCAAAAGAAAATGTATGAATAGGAGAATGAGCAAATGTGTGTTAAGAGTAGTGAAAATAATTTATGTTAATTTTGAAAGGATACTATTACAAAAGATATAAAAACATATATAAGTGAAGAATAAGTAATTTAATATAATATAATATAGTGGTTTGTGCGAGGAAAATTTATTTCTAAGAAAAACCTTAAATTTTTAAGTTTGTACAACATATTATGAAATCTAAAATAATATATATAATATATTCATAATGTAATTTATCATTGAAGTAATTCACCAACATTGAAATAGGAATAATTCTAGCAACATTCCAATAACATCTATCTACCTATAAACTCTCAACATAGAAACTACTATCACATATCTCAATATACATGCAAATACAATTCAAGATATTACAAGTTATAAATAAGGTGTAATACCATGGGGCAAAACTAGGTTCCCACACTAGCCATACATAGCTAAAAATAGCTCATAAAAGTAGAGACACAAATACTTATGCCCTTCACATATGTGCAACCTCTAGGAATATTATCAATAATACTAGTAAACATCAAAATTTCTCCCTCTGTTATTGGCTCTTATGCGTTATAAGAATCTACTAAAGGTAACCAATTCAAATGCCTCTTGCAACACCTTACAAAAAACCAACACATGGCATATGATGTTAACTAAAAATATCATGCCCTATTTTTTAATGAGGCAATAATACTAAATGAATGATTTATAATTTTGTCCAAATAAATTATGGTCAAATGTTGAATAATCAAAAAATATAATTAGGAGTTTTAAGGTTAACACATCTTAGTTATCTATATTCTCTCACTTGCAAGAGTCAAACAAAAAAAATTAATTATTAGGGGTTAAAAGACTTAGAGAATCTAAACATCATTTGAATTTCTCTATGCTCATGGGCTTAGTGAATGAATTTATGACTTCCATCAAAGTATTCAACTTAATAAGATTCACCCTAGTATCTTTTGACCATGCATCTCATTAAAACTTATATTGTACATCAATATGTTTGGTTCTAACATGAAATGCCAACTTCTTAGCTAATTAGATCACACTCTAAAGTTATCAAAATAAATGGTCATTGCACCTTATTTTAATCCAAAGTCTAAACAAATCTCTTAAGCCAAAGGATTCTCTTATAAGAATGAGTAGCTACCATATAGTCAACCTTAATAGGGGATAAAGAAACCATGTCTTCTTTCTTACTCGTCCAACTAAATAAAGTAAAAACTAAAGCATTGGTAGATCTTTTACTATCAACATCTATCGTATCACAAGTATCAAGAGAATGTGTATCTCCTATGATATTATGATGATAATGTACAAGGACTCTACTAAGACATTCCATAAATATTTGAATTCTATTTTAATTATAACTTAATAAACTCTACTAGGATCAAATATTTTTAGAAAGAACGTCTAACTACACTTTCATAACGAACTATGCTTATGTATTCCATTTTTAATGGAAATGTAGGACACTATGAACAAGAAAAAATTATTTCAAGTGCAAAAAGAACACAATGATCTATGATAATATTTAGGTGGAATTTGAAACTTGATTGTATAAATCCATCATTTACTATAACCATTAAATAACATCTAAAAAAATAAAGAAAAAATAACCATCATTAAATTTATAATAAATATAGTGAGCTAATTTGAAATGTAGATCCAAAACAAGAGAGAGAGAGAGAGAGAGAGAGAGAGAGAGAGAGAGAGAGAGAGAGAGAGAAGAGGAGAGAGAGAGAGGAGAGGGAGGGGGATGGGAGGGAGGGAGGGAGGGAGGGAGGGAGGGAGGGAGAGAGAGAGAGAGAGAGAGAGAGAGAGAGAGAGAGGAGAGAGAGAGAGAGAGAGAGAGAGAGTAGTCTTTAGTTCCACATGTACAACTGCTTCCATAATTACACATATTTAAGGGCATACTAGACGTAGCAGTATGTTGACTCTAAGTTTCATGGTGTCATCCACATAGATACATCTCTAGTTCCACCATAGCTACTTTGGTATCATATGGAAGCTATTGGAGTCAAAATAAACAAACATTGATGTAAACATAAGGGAAATATATTTTTTTTGGTTGATGTCGATCACTAATTTTCCCTTACAGCAATGAGGTCCCCTCAACTTCTTTTCTAACTATGGGCCTCAATTTGACTTTCCTAGGCATCAAAGAAAATTAAATCATATCTTACTATTTACTTTGCTCTAGTTGAAATACAATAATAGAAGACTTAGTTTCTCTAAAAATCACATTTCTAATATGTATTTTTTATGTAAAAGGATTCAAATGCATGTATCCTTTCAAAGAATAATTATGACTAATAAAGATAATTTTCTAGGAAAGTGTTTGTGGTCTTTGTACACTTCTATTTTGGCAAATGTGCATATGCCTTGGAATAATTTTTTTCAAGATATATCAATGAAGGCCTATAGACCAGCCATGCCTTTATAGAAATTTTTTCATTAAAATATTATGTAGAAGATATGTTAACTAGATTGAAAGAAGTGGCAATAGATTCAACTAAAAAATTATTATAGACCAATACCACCAAGCATGCTTATAGCCTTCTCCAAATGTACTATCGTATTCAGTCTTTCTACAACTCCAGTATACTATAAAGATAATACAAATTTGTTTGTTATGTCTAATTTTTATTATAAATTTAAAAAATATATACGAAGTGTTAGGGAAAATTTTACCAAGATTTTCATTCTTTAGATATTTTATTCAATCTATAACTCTATCATTAGTTTTAGTTTTTAAAACAATTCAAAAATTTATAAATTAGTAATTATAAAATATACCCATGTCTTTCTATTGTAATCATATATGACCAAACATATCAAAACATTTAAAAACCAATGCACCACAAGATTTATGACAACTTGAATAAAATTAATATAATTTTATTTTTTAAAATATTATGCTTACAAAAATTAAAATAATTTCCATAGAACGTTCTTTGCAATATGAACTAATATCTAGTTCCATAGTATAGTCTTTTCTACACATAGTTTTGATTCAAAGAAAGAATTCCCTTAATCGCCCAAAATCCACAATAAGCTTATGAAAAGAAAGTCAAATATTCTTCCGATGATGTAGTTATAACATTACTTTTCATAGAAGTACTATTAAACTCAACAATGCATGTATAAATATCTTATTTTTTCCTTTTTTTATTTGCACTCTATAAGGAAGTACCAAGGCTTACAAATTTTTTTAAAAAGTAGCTTTAGAAATTTGGAAGAGATTTTGAACCCTCTTAGATTTTCGTTTTGATTTTTAATGCTTTTCCATCAAAATATTTTAAGCCTCTTTGGCATTGATGGAAACTTTCCTCCTCAAAAGTTTAGAAAGTCAAGAACTCAAAATATCTTTTATTTTTATGATAGCTAAATCACTCCTAATAGTCATAACCATAAAATCTCACGAATGATGAAAATAATAAGTAAATATTGGGCATCTTCTCTACATGCATTTTTATACAAGCTGATACCAATTGAATTGTCGCGAATGCTCCCCGATAGTGTACAATTCATTCACTAACTTTCATTCTCAAAAAATGACTTCTTTTATTTATTTTTCTAGTTGATTTAGACAATGATTGATTGATAAACTATAACATTTTCATAAGAAATTAAAAATTAAAAATTAAATTTAACATAAAAAAAATATAATTCATATCTTACGTTTTTAAAATTTTGTAATATATTAACTTTCTCCCCCTCTTCAATTATTATATTTTTATTTATTTAAATTTTAAATCATAAATTGAAATACATTTAACTTGTTGTGTTAACATTAATATCTTATATTTGATAATAAATGTCAATTTTAGATAATTTTTCTGAACCCATTTATATCATTACCCCACTACCTGCTACCAATGTTAATTATCCCAATGAATATAAGAATGACTTAAAAAACAAAAATAGAAAAATAATAACGCTGTAGCAGAAAGAATTACAACAGAAATATATTACTGCTTTTGCGCTCTTTATGGCAGCAACCTACAAATTCAGACTCAATATAAATATAAATTGAAACCATCACCTACTTCACGAGTGTAAACTGCTCGTATCTTTCCTGCAACTTGGCACGTCCTCACATGGCAAAGTTGGCGTCCTCAAATTGTTTGGCTTTCGTGACCAACGTTCACACCCACTTGCATCTGTGACGGATGAAGTCACAGATAAAGTCATCACAGGAACATAAAGCTATGGTGCAGATAATGAAGTAGATAAGATGAAAATTTATTTTTCTAAAAAAAAAAATCTCTCTTCCTCTAAATGAGAACTATTGGATCTCTAAAGTCACTTTCAGGAGGGGAGAAGGCTGAAAAATATTGAGATCATTGCTTATGTGATCTTAGAGCCTCCCATTTTCCTTTGTCAAAGACTATGTATGATCCAATCCTCTCACGAATTGGTCAATGAAGTTATCACCATGGAAATGAACAAAATAATTGCTTTCATTTACTTAACGTGCGTTTGAATTCCACTACATTAAAATGACTTGTCCTTCCAAGTCCATTTTGTAGATAATCCTCTTAGACTTGCAGTTTCCTTGTCATGTGTTAGAATTGTATTAAAGTATTATCTTGATTTTACATCTTTTTATGGTGGATTTCTTTCTAAGACTTACAGTTCCTTTGTCATACATTACAATTATATTAAAGCGCCATCTAGACTTTACATTTTTTTATATTGTGGATATCTTTCTGAGACTTACAATTCTCTGTTATATGACTTCACATCATTTATTATGGACACCCTTCTGAGACTTGTGGTTCCCTTGTCATGCCCCACAATTGTATGAAAGCATCATCTAGACTTTACATCATCAATAATGTATGCATTATAACTAGAAAGTGTAGCTATTCTTCACTTTAGACCCAATAGGGATTAAGAGGTTGTTCCTAGAGGTTAAAACAAAAAAATTTATGAGAAATGAAATCAACATGATTTATCTCTTAAAAATGCATACCATATATGAAGATCTTCCCCAACGATTTATCATTAAAATATTACTATAATAGCTTGTCAATATAACATCAAAGAACATCCCTTAAGAAAATATAATAAATGACTTTTGCAATCAAAGATGTAACAAGAATTTATATCCTAAAGTTGTATAAAACTATAAACTATACTTTATATACTACTATCATAGAGGGAGAAAAAACCCTCCAAGAATGATTGTAACATTATATTTCATAATTATTTTAAGATTTAAAGTGATGGTTTTTGGACAAATAATATGAAAATTAAGGGTGAACATTAATATGAAAGTGGTTGTTCTTTTTATGCTTAATTTAGGTTTAATAAAAGAATGATATCCAAAATGGACGCTTTTATCATTTGGTGATATAGTTGAGTTTTAATTTTATTTTATTTTTTTGTGTGTGTCTATTGTTAGAGAAAGAGAAAATAAACAATGAACATTTGATGTATCTATTCAATAGCACCAAGGAATATTTATACAATGTTATTTGCAATCTGGTTGTAGCCAGTTACTGTAGGAAGTTACCGAATAGCAGTTATAGTAAATAATGCAATATGATTATAAATTTATGCCAACATTCCCCCCTTATTACATTGATCCTAAAAACATCAATTTCACCTTGCCCTACGAATCCCCCCTTAAGGCTTACACAACAAAATATGTTGATTAGATAATATGAATACACATTTTGAGAAAATATTCTTTTGAAGCAGCAAATCCTGAACCAAGCAAGGCTCCATCAAGTTGTTTCATGACCCTCGGAAAGGTGTAGCTTGAAGTTGTATTCTTAAGCTCTCAACTCCAAACTATTCAACAAGAATTGCTCTTAAGTTGTGTTCTTGAGTTATTCAACAATGATCCCTAAGAGATGCAACAGATCTCTACCATTGTCTAGTGGCCAAGAAATGGTATAATTATCAATCATATACTCTGAAGCTCGCTAGACAATAATCCATATTGAGTACAAAACAAAATCCCAAACATGTCTTCAAACTGAATCTTCAAAAGACATGCATTCTTCAAATTTGTCAGCATTAGAAAGAAAATCAAAACCAAAAATCAAAAATGTCAAAAATGCTTCTCATGCATAACACCATCCCAAAGCAAGAAGTTGATTTGAGATGATGGAAGCTCCTCCATCCTTCGATGTTGTCAACCCCCAAACTAACCCTCTTACTCTAAACTTTCAAAGTAGCACCCGAAGAAGTAATGCAACCTCCAAGAACCCAATCAACAATATTCATAGGACACTTCTCATCAATAACCTTAGGCCCCGTTTGTTTGTAGAATTGGAATTTGAGTCAAAACCTGATTATCTCAAAATAAGGTTTTGAAACTCTGATTTTGTGTATTCGGAAGATAGTTTGGACTGTTTGGTTGATCAGGAAGATGACTGAGACAATCCATCTTCTGCGTTTGGTTGCCAATGTTGATATTAGAATTAGAATTGAGAATTCCTATTTCAAATACCAATCAATACTGGATGACATGGGGTTTCACTGGTTCGTCCACCATGGCAGTCGCCTTCCAGAAGCTGTAGGGATTCTCATAAATACTTTTGATGACCTGGAGGCAGATGCTTTGAAAGCCCTTAGGGAAGGCAAATTGATGTCGTCCATCTATGCAATTGGGTAATAACCCCAATCTTATCACATCTGCAAAATAACAAAAAATGGCAATTCAAAGGGCGTAAATACATTATCAACTAGAACTTTGGGAGCCCCAAATTACGTTTTCATTATGTTAAATAAATATTTGAAATGAGTACATACATTTTTAACCTAAAATCATCGAGGATCTGAATAAACTCTGCATATTTTCCTCCGTCATTCTTGAAATACTCTTTTACCGAAGTTAGAAATGATTGTGCTTCCATTTCTGTCGGTAAAGGCATCTCCTCGTAACTTCCAGCAAACCTAAAACTGACATAAACATAGCACAAATGAAAACAAATAGTCAGAAATCTCATTCAGGTTAACCATGGAGCCGCCATGCGTAGAAAAACTAATGATTTTTCACTCCAGATCTAGCTTAGTATGAAAATTAACTTACCACTTTAATCTCTAAGTGCAGAGCGCAAAAGTTTATTACCTTCAATCCCAGCCAGGATACAGACCTTTCAAAGCTTTTACGTTGGTTATGTAGAGGAACCAAATCCGAACCCCAAATCCGACGGACCTAACACAAATTAAAATTTGCTTCAGAATTTTCCAAAACCTGATTTTGATTTTGAATTCCACCTATTGGGTGGGAAGATGGTGCCGCCCATTTTAGGGCCAAAACTGGATTTTGAAGCCTAACCTCGAATTGCATTTTAGTGTCCCAAACGACGGATTTGCTGAAAAAGTGGAAGTCCGCTGCCAATTTCGCCCCAATTCCAGCAAACAAACGGGGCCTGAGTGACATTAGATTGGATCCTAATAAAAAAGATTCTAATTTCTTGACATTTCTTAATATTTAAAATTTTCAATATGGCATGATAATGCACCTTGTTCTTTTTACAAAATATAGATGTGTTGATAAGAAGATTTTGCAATTCACATTTCATATGTAGTATCTATCCACATTCTATAACAAAGCCCAACTAATTGTTGAAGATCTTTTAAAAAATCCACCTTAAATAATAAAGTATCCTCAATTCTATACTAAGTGTCACGAGGCCCTTTCAAATGACACATTTATATATTCCCAATGTTATTAAAAATGTTGAAATAAATTTGATACCTTTTATATTTGCATCGGAGAAAAAGTTGAATCATTGCCAAGAAGAGTTTACCAATTTGTGAACTATATCACCTCACTCCTTGGTAAATTCGCTAACTCCAAAGGATAAGTCTAGAATATATGAAGCCTTATGAGAAGTGGAAAAGAGAGCGAGAGGAAATTTCTTGTGAATTGAGACCTCATATTTCTCTGTCATGTCCATATCTTGGGGATCTTCACCAGAGAGAAGTGACCAAACAAATGCATGAATAAATCTTGCAAGCGCAAAATGAGTCATGAGAAGGCACATTCTTTTCCCTGCACCAAATAGAATTATTCAAAAATCTGTTGCATTTCTATTTATGAGATTATCCACAAAGAGATCAAAGTCCAATAACTTCTCCGACACTTTTGGATCTCTTGGTATGGATCACACATTCACCATTATGTGTGCATTTGGAAATGAATTACCTAATTAATTTCCTTGAGGATTCTGTCTGAGATGTATTAAGAAGAATCAAATTTCAAACTCTAATTGCTATCATGTTTGTTCAACATCAATGCAGTCACTATACAATCCTAGATGGCGACATAACCCAATAAAAAAAAACACTAACACTTGAATCCATTATTTTGTAGCATATAGAACTCCTTTTGAGTGCCCGTATATTTGCATCGCCAACTATTTACTGCTCATGATGGTGGCCATGCTCAATGAAAATATTCACATAGTAAGCCCACATTCTACCACTTCATCTACACATAAAAATTCGTCTAATTTCAAGATCCTATCATCCCAAATACTATGCCCAAGTGGCTAATGCTCCTTCTACTACAATAGCGAGCTTTATGTTGATTCTTGTGCATGTGTTATCTAACAACCAAGAAAGATGTGTCTCTTCCTCTCCCTACACACCAAAATAGCCAAGCAAGGCTATCGATTAGCCATCTTGGCATGTGCTTACACAAGGATCATATCACTATAACAAACACCAGATTCTTTCGTACACCACAAGATCGTATATGTGCTCTGATACCAAATGTTAGAGAAAGAGAGACTAAACAATGAACATTTGATGTATATATTGAATAATACCAAGGAGTATTTATATAATGTTATTTGGTTGCAGTCAGTTACTGAATAATAGTTATACCGAATAATATAATACAGTTAGAAATAGATATATAATATATATATATATATATATATATATATATATATATATATATATATATATATATATATATATATATATATATATATATATATATATATATATATATATATAATCAAGAAAAATAAAAATAAAGGATACAATTTTATTTATATAATCTTTAAATAAATATAAAAGAAATGCATGACTAAATCTAGATAAACATCGAATACTAGTAATACTTGAATAATCTATGGACATCCACATGTCATGTATCATACATAAAATTATCCTCAAGAAACCATTGAGATAAAATTTAATTTTTTTCATTTTAACTAGTCACATACAATAATTAGGCTAAGAAAAGTAATACCTAAGGTAATAAATGTGTACCCTAAATACATTTAAAATTCATGTAGACACTTAAACTTATGAGATGTTATACATGCAAGCACCTTCTCATAAATATTTACACACATGAAGTTATATAAAAAGCAAAGTCTAAGATTTGAAGTTGATTCTAGACTATAGTGACATTAGAGGACATACAAAATTTGAAATCATGATACCTTAGTTGCAAATATCATATAACATTGTCTAAATTTTGAATCATTCATTAAATCTCTATCTAGATGAATCTATGAGGCAATTATGATGCATTCAATTTGGGAGATGATTACTTGAGGTAAAAAATGCCCTCATATTAAGGACATAAATTGATGGAAAAAATAAACCTCTTAATACAAATACATGAATGAATTTCCTCAAATAAAGGGTTGAACATTTCAAATCAAATTTTCAGACCTAACAATATATGCACATCCACAATTAAATTGATGGACTATATATATATCCATCCACAATACCCAAATTTAAACTTAACGGTAAAAATAAAGATATTTCTCTATATAGATCTAGATATATGGTCCTTAAAAATATATATGGTCCTAGAAAATATGAGTTCAATGAAAGTACTCTAGAATAACAAGTTTAACTTAAAGCTCTTGGTATATATATTCTTTATCATCTCTATTTGTTATAATCTCTAAATTTTGTCATGATCTTCAATAGGCAACCTCCACTTTTGGTTGCCACATCCTCTTTTTGGAAATGTCTCCAACTACAATCTTGTCGCTATAACCAAGTGATTGTAATGTAGAACTTTTTGGCTTGACATGTAATCAATGAATGCAATAGCATTTTTATCTATCTTTATTTGTTGATAATAGGTGCCTTCAACAATAAGTGATCCAATGGGATATGGTTGTCCATCACCATCTTTGATTGATCATGATAATTTTCATTTTGGTTTCATATATCTTAGTAGATAATAATCTACAATTTCTATATTAAAAGGATCCACAACCATGACAAAAATGTCACTTGTAGACCACAAATTACAAACAAAAGCAAGATAAATTATTTCAACTAATATTTAATAAAAAACATATTTTAAAAAAAATATTTTGAAAAGAACATGTGTGTGCATGCACTTGTCACAAGTAAATAAAAAATGTGTTCATAATCAACTAAATATATAGGATCATGTATATCTAGATATTAATGTCACTATCTTCATATGGAAGCATTGTGACTAACTATTTTATTTGCCATTATGAAACACATCCATCTCTAATGTTCTCACATTGAGTATTTGTGTTGTTCTCAAAGTAGTCAACACAAAGCATGTTTTTTTCTCTTACTTGAATAACAAGAGGCTTGTCATGTCCCGTAGTCATGACTCGATGTAAATTTATAATACAAGTAATTGTTTGACAATTATACGGATTAGACTGATCAATATCTGTTACAAATATGAATTTACAAATGTACATGTTTAGATCTAGTACTAAAATAAAGTAAAATTCACATGTATATATTTCAACAAAATTAAATATGCATTCAAATGTCAATTTTTTAAAGAATTTGAACACAAGATTTTACCTTTCACTTCCCAAAAGTAATATTTTATCATATGTTGTGTCACAACTGCCAAAACAACTTTTGCACCATTCAATAATTTGATTTGAATTTTCTATGTTGTTATTTGCACAAGAACTCACTTTGGCAAAGTGGACAAGCCATATATATAAGATACTTATTTTTAAAGTAAATTGAGAATTCTATATAGAACCAAGTAATCACAAGTTCATGTTGGAAAAGTGCACACTTCACACATGCTCTTGCTCCATCGTGCTCTCCTTTTTCATGTCCACTTTCAAAGAAGTTCCGAAAAAAATTTATGTTACGTTTATCATATTTTATGGATAGACAATTCAAATATCTTGCAAAATTAAATTGTCTTGGCAAGAAGTTACAATCAATTCCAACAACATATATAGTATATATACATATTAAATAACATAATAATTTATTTGTCAGTATGTTCCAATTTTGATTGAGATTTATGCTTATCTTGATTGAGTGGTTTAATGCAAGTACACATCAACAAATGATACATTCTTGTGTAAAGTCATGCTCGTTCTCCGTGATCATTAATAGACTATTTATACACACACCCACAATCTTTATCCATCTCTTAAATTCATTTTTTCATATATTTCTCCACATCCCCCATTTCTTATGTCCATTTAGCATCTAAGATCACTTTGTATCCATTATCCATCGTGATTTTAGGAACCTTAATTCCTTGAGCAATCCTGCATGTGTTATTGATCCTACACCTAAAAATCTAACCCCTAATTTTTTAGAATTCAATTTCAATTTTTTTTTACTACTACCCATTCCTTTCTTTCCTAGATCCAACTAAACACATGTTTGTACAATTTATTGCTATGCCTTGTATTTAAATACATTCAACCACATAAATATGAGAAAAAATAATTTGTATTTAAAGCAAAAGCATGCTAGAAAATGCTTCTTGAAAAATCTATAAGGAACCTAATCATGTATTGCATCATTCTGTAAAGCATTTGCATGTTTGAAGCTTCTTGTTTGTAATCTTTTTCATTATCATAAAGTCCTTCCTCTTAAGAAGGACGACCTAGGAGAACATGGCCCTTAAGAGGGTCAATTTAGGAGAGAGGTCAATAATAAAATAGATCTTATTATTGATATAGCACTTGTGATTATATGATTTATATATTAACAATAATTAGTCTTTATGAAAATGAACAAACAACTAAATATTTATCAACTTTTATATAAATAGAGGAGAACAAACTATATCAAAATACTCCTTAAAAAAATATTATTCTAAAAAAACTGACTTTACCCCTACCCAAAAATACGATATTATTCTTGTTCTAGAAGTACCTCTTACTCCCTGCAGTAAAATATAATACTGTTCTAGAAGCATGTGATTACTCGCTACAGACTAAACCTCAGAATACACAAGGAGAATTTAAGAAAAAAACTGAGTGGCCCCTTGGTAAGATGTCCCTTCTAATTTGCTATTCAGACATGTCCTTATTTTTATTCTAGAAGTACGTCTTACTCCTTGCCAAAAAAAAAACAAAAATTGTTCCAGAAGCATTTGATTATTCCCTAAAAACATATGATATTATTCTTGTTCTAGACGTACGTCTTAGTTCCTGCAGAAAAACATAATATTGTTCTAGAAGCATGTAATTCTTGGAGCCGGCTATGCAGCCGACAATTTCCCCAGGCCTCCCCCATCCTGGATGCACATGCCCCGTATGGGAGCCGGCTATGCAGCCGACAATTTCCACAGGCCTCCCCCATCCATAGCGGCCTGGATGCACATGCCCGTATGCCCCCATGCCGATCGAGCCTTGATAACGCTGCCGTCAGTACTCAGTACTTTGTAAATGTATCTTACAGTACCAGTAGAAAAATTTTTAAAGTGAAAAAAAGTTTTCGATAACATATTCAAAGCCGTTATGGCCGAAATATATTATTGAATTTCTAAAATATACAAATATAATGTTATTAAAATTATCATCCTTTTTATTCGTGGTTGGGGGTAAAGTGTGTGATGCAGTTGTTTAAAATGAATTGAAATTGTACACAGAACTTAGAAAATTAAGCTAGGTTCCTATTTTGTAGTGGTTTTTTTAAAGTTGTTTTAATTTATTAAGAAATTTTTTTAAAAATATTTTGTTTTATATAATTATATTTTTTATTATAATGTAATTAAAAAAAATTTAAAATTTAATTTTCTTACAATTTTTATTTAAATATATATCTATAATTGACTTTAGTTATATTTTCTTAAATTTGTTTGTGTTTTTGTTGTCAATAAAAATTCATATTGTCAAATGTAGAAAAATATATAATCAAATATACTAATAAGTTTTAATAATTATTTTAAAATGGTTTAGATCAAAACATTCTATAATGAAACATAAAGAAAAGATAAAAATTTTCTCTAATTTTTCTATATATTTTTTTTAATTTACTCACCTTTACACAAATAAAGTTATACCATGACTTGTGTGAGTGAAAATGTTGTGATTGGTTTATAGCCATCTCCATCTAAGTGGTAATATCCCATAATAGATTAATTCACTACATCAAATTATATAATAGATTTTAATCTTTTAAATTAATTTTTTTTAATTATTTACATTTTTAGTTTAGTTAATTAAAGACTTTAGTCCATTAATAAAAGAAATAATAAAATTATAGTGAAAGTTAACTATGAAAAAATCAAACAAAATTTTTATTTTTAAAATTAAAACCTTACAAATAAGGAACATAAATGTGAATAATGAATTCAATTATTATCTATTATTATCTAGTTATTAGTACTTGCCATAGGCTAGCAAGTACTATTGCATTACTTTTTGCATTTCTTCCATTAAGTAGTGATTAAAACCAATAACTCATATTCTATAGTCTAAATGTTAATTTTGAAGTTTATAATTTGTAAAATTATTTTTTGATGATATTGAGGTCTTATTACTGGAGTGAACCAATTAAAATGTACCACGTTTTTTATTTATTGTACATGAAAATTGTGCATTCAAATAATACAATCTAATTTATATATCATCTGATTTTATTCGGTTTATGGTTTATAGATACCTATTAAGAAATTGATAAGTTTTTCCTTATATTAAATAATATTTCTATTTTTGTTATACTATAAAATATTGAATATTTTTTAGATTTATTTTAATATATATTATATAAGTTTAGATTTAATAGAACTATAATTATAGTAATTTTATAATTTTTTATAATTAAATAATTACTTTACATATAAATTAAAATTAAAATTAAACTTAGTTATAAATTATTATAATTAAAAATTCACTTTACATATAAATCAAAATTAAAATAATTGTTCTACTTAAATCACCAAAATTTGATATGGAAGTTTAATTAATCAAAAATTTTATATTAAAGTTTTTTTTTAAAAGTATTTTTTCTCATAATAATAATCAAATTCTTTTATATGTACAATTTAATTAGAAACATATTTATTTGAAATTGAATAGAAATGGTAAACTTTTACACTAAATAGTAATGGCAATAATGATTTTTAATTACAAATTAAATTTCATTTCATTGATTAGGAGTTTGATATTAAGTTAATAATGATAAGTTAAAGATAAACAAATATCCATTGTTGTAGTTACTAAGTACAAGTATAATTGGTATTAATCACAATGTAATTAATATTATAGCTATTTGATATAATAGGTGAAGTCTTATATTAATTTAGAATTATAAATATATAATTATAAATAAATTACTCATTTATTTTACAAGTTTAAGATATTTAATTATCATAGTTTAAATCAAATTAATAAAAATAAAAGAAAACTAATCCTTATAAATGTAAGTGAATATATCTATGTTAATGAAGTACATAAATTATCTTTAATTTTTAAAAGATTTCAAGTAATATCTTTTATATTATTTTTTAATTTTTTAATTTTGTATATTATCAATATTTTAAAAATATAATTGATCAAAAAAAATATTTTAAAAATATAATTAAAAATATCAATAAAATTATTTTTCTTAAATATAATTATTAATTTTTGAAATAAAATAATTTATACATAAATAATCAATATAATATATTATAAGATATTTTAAAAATATAACTATAAATCAAAATTTAAATACTTCACATAAATTATTAATCTAATATAATATAATTTCTTATTTTTAAAAAATAATTGTTAAAATCAAAATAAATTACATCATTTGAACAACTTTAATAATATTTTATATAGTTCATATAACTTATATAATGAAAAAGTTAAGTTTATTAATATTTAGATTATAATTATAATTTATGTTATTTAATCTAAATATATAACATCTAATTATAATACATATAACAAATTTTATTATTCAATTTAATATACATTAGTTAATAAATAATCTAAAACCAAAACCATGCATTTATATTATAACATATTTTTTAAAATAAATATGAATTATTTTAAGGGCATGGTAAAGTATTTGCCCCTATAATATTGCCTCAAAAATTGTAATAGAGGTAGTGCTTCCACAAAAACTTGCCTAGCCTATCAGCAAGTACTAATAACTAGATAATAATAGATTTTTACTTAATAATATTGAATTCATTATTCACATTTATGTCCCTCCTTTATATTTGTAAGGTTTTAATTTAAAAATAAAATTTTGTTTGATTTTCTCATAGTTAACTTTCATTATAATTTTATTATTTCTTTTATTAATGGACCAAAGTCTTTAATTAATTAAACTAAAAATGTAAATAATAATGTAATTAAAAATATTAAAATCTATTATATAATTTGAAGTAGTGGATTAATCTATTATGGGATATTACCACTTAGATGGAGATGGCTATAAACCAATCACAACATTTTCACTCACACAAGTCATGCTATAACTTCATTTGTGTAAAGGTGAGTAAATTTTTTTTAAAAAATTAGAAAAAAATATTATCTTTTCTTTATGTTTCATTGTACAATGTTTTGATCTATACCATAACAAAATTATTTTAAAAAATTTCGTAATAAATTAAAACAATTTTTAAAAAACACTACAAATTAGGAACCTAACTTAATTTTCTAAGGTTTGCATACAATTTCAATTCATTTTAAACAACTGCATCACACACTTTACCCCAAGCACGAATAAAAAGATGATAACATTAATAACATTATATATTTATATTTTAGAAATTCAATAATATATTTCGGCCATAATGGCTTTGAATATGTTATCGAAAACTTTTTTTCACTTTTAAAATTTTTGTAGGGGTACTATAAGATACATGTACAAAGTACTGAGTATCAAGGCTCGATCGGCATGGGGGCATACGGGCAGGAGCCGGCTATGTAGCCGACAATTTTCCCCAGCCCCCACCATGCATAGGGGCCTCCTCCCATCCATCCATACTCTCATGTCGTGTCAGCTCCCATTCCAATACTTAGCGTGGCAAACGAAACTGTATGGAGACCTCCCACTCGGTCAGTCTATTTGTCAGTTCAGTCAAATCATTAGAAATTGTGTGCAGGTTTATAAGACAACTACTGGGGGACACTTAGTTTTTTTTCAAACTTTCCTTATAAGCTTTAGTTTACCATTTATCCGATACCCTCATTTAATTTCAAATTTTTAAAATTTAGATTATTATTTTTTATAATTTATGTTATAATTTTTTAATTTTTAATTTATTAATTTTTATTAAAATTGTTTTATAAAATTATTTATTGTTATATTTTTATAAATAGTAGAATTTTAAATTAAGAAAAGAAAATTTAAAAGTTTTTTCAATAAAATTATATTAACAAAAAAATAAATATAATCTATTAATGGCTAATTATATATATTTTTATTAATAGTTATATAGTTAATATTTTAATGTTTTAATTTATATTTATTTTAATAAAAATTATAATGTATAATATATAGTTTATTCATTTTAGTAAATTTTTAGAAAATAGAATATTATAAATTTTAATCTTAATTGTCTTTGTGATTGTTTTTTAAACAACATTTGGAATGTGATGTGATAAAAAGGTTAATGAAAAAAATAATCACACAATTGAATTTAGAAATAAAAGCATAGCATTTATAGATTAAGAGTTAATTTTTTAAATATATTTGATCACCTAATGTTAAAGAAAATAGATTCATAAAATATAGATTTTATTTATTTTAGTAAATATGTTTAAATAATTTTTTATGATTATATTATCTTTTTAGATAATTTAAAGTTTTAAAGTTTATAGGGCAATAATATATTTTTTTAATTATTAGTACTTATTTTATAGACCAATATATACATAATATATACTATTGCATCAATTAAGAGTTACATTGTAATTAGACCAATTACAATCTAGTATTTTTTAAATTATTATAAAACTAAATTTTTATATAATTATATACAAAAAAAATTTAAAAATAAATTGAAAAAGATATTTATGAATTAGAGATATTGAAGATAAAATTAAGAAAAACTAATTGTATTATATCATAATTTAAAAAAATTATTTATTTATTCACATTATGTAATCATAATTGACAATTTTTTTAATATTTAAAAAATATTTTATCTAATTAAAAATTAATAACATGTAGCATTTGTATAAACATTTAATATTTTTTATGCAATCAAAAAATAATAAAGCCTAAAGCCTATATGTTGATGATAATGCCAATTAAAAGTTGTTTAGAAGTTATTATATCAAATTATTAAAAATAATAATATAATATTATAATTTGATTATATAATATATTTAATTATTAAATATTTAATATACTATTGAAATTTTATTATATATGTTACAGTGTTCCAATGTTAAAATTCTTTGTTATTTCAAGGTTTAATTAGATTATATTATTAAATTTTATTTCTTATATAATAATAATATATTATATTAACATTTAATTCATAATTCTAAATAAATTGTATACATTAATTATATTATATTATAATAAATAGATTATATATTTAGAACATTTAATTTAATATGTTATATCATAATATATTAAATAATAGATTTTAACATGATATTCTTTATTTAATTTATTATTATTATTAATTCAAAGTATTTAAATAATATTTTAACTTATAATATTATATTATAGTAAATATTAAAATATAATATTATACTAAATCTAATAAATAATGATAAAGATTCATTGATAATAATAAAATGTGTATATTAAAAAATTGTATATAAACTTTTAAAAAATAATTTAAAAATAAAATATTAATTTTTAACTAATGAAATATTTTTTAAAAATATAAAATATAATTATTAGTTATGATAACATAATGTGAATAAATAAATAATATTTAGTATATTATGATATAATTCAAAGATACTTAATTTTCTTTAAATTTAATTTTATTAAAAAATAATTGAAAATAAAAACTATTTTTACCAACTTTTTTCTTTTAATATTGATACTTTTATATAATATAAGATTAATAAAATATATTTAAAAAAATTAATTCATACTTTACATAATATACTTATATAATAGTTTCTAAAGCACTATAGATTTCTATAAAAAAAATTGTAAAGAAAATTAATTCCATCCATCATTAGTACCGGTGAGACGGTCAGACTACAGTACCAGCGATGCAGGTATATATGCATAGGGAGCCGGCTATGCATGGTAGTGGGTTGGGGGAATTTGTCGGCTACATAGCCGGCTCCTATTTCTTTACTCCCTCCATTGAAAGTTGCCTGTTTAAATGACGGTCCTTAAATGACTGCTCATAGGCATTTAAAATTCGTAGGCATTTACTGTTAAAATGGGCATAGAGCTGGCCAGCTACTGTCAATTTCCAGCCTGTTTCCTTCCTGTCAAATCAAAATTCAATAACGCCAATTAATCCACCGAAGTCATGTCAGAAAGCCAAATCTAGAAGTGTATATAACTGACGATTTGCCATTATTAAAAACAGCATTTAATGTTGCTTTAGAAGTGTGTATAATATACGAACAATAATAGGCCTCTACCCACCCAGCCTAGAGTATAGTCACCATAGCAACTCAAAGTCCATTTTTTACTCAATCGAAGCAGGAAATTGATAAAATACAGTAAATGACTGAATCGGCCACCTAATACAGTCCTCCATGATAAGCAAGTTGATCTGAAAGGTGAGCATTAAAGAAAGTGAAGAGTATAAATCTGCTTCTAGAAGATGCCCAGGATTTAACACACATCATCCGTGTCTCTAAATAACGATTCAGCCTGAGTCATTGATATCAACAATGAAATTAATGTCGTCTCGTACAGTAAGTATATCAATCGGCAACTACTCTTCACTTTAATCTCATTCGGTGTGAAATAGACGTTGCTTTATTGAACATTTATTGAGATGGTTATCCTTTCAATTTTTTTCTGCTGATATATGATTAATTTTATATATTTTATTTTTTTTCAGTCTAGGAAAGAGGAATTAGTAGTTGAGCATTTTTATTTTGTGCACCTCTCAACAATGAAATTAATATTGTTGATATATTGATATCAACAATGAAATTAATATCTTCTTGTACAGTAAGTATATCAATAGGCATCTACTCTTCTCTTAATCTCATTCGGTGTAAAATAGACGTTGCTTTATTGAACATTTATTGAGATGGTTATTCTTTCAATTTTTTTCTGATGATATATGATTTATTTTATATATTTTATTTTTTTTCAGTCTAGGAGAGAGGAATTAGTAGTTGAGCATTTTTATTTTGTGCACCTCTCAATTGTACATAAAAGGTCACTTAAAAAGTGAGACTGATACTAGTGCACTAAGTCATGTTTTATTGGTGCGCTAATGTGTCATCACATGATTTGCTGCTTTTAAGAAAAAAATAATAGTTTCATTTAATTAAGGGTAGTCATTATAAACAACTAGTACTTCAAAGTCACAACTATTGGTACAATGGTATCAAAAATATTGGACATTTTATCAACGAGTGCTTATATTGGGCATTTTATCAAAAAGTGCTACCACAACTATTGAAACACGCTAAATTACTCAATCTTTTTCCCTACTTAAAATACACTCTTCCATGATTATATCAAAGAATAATACCTAACCTATCATTAAAAATTTGATACCTCTTGAATAGTTTTGGTTGAAATGAATTTTGGACATTTTGAAAACACTAAGAATATTCAAATTTACCTATAAATATATTTTTTTTAATAAATTGATTCATTGCTAATACGCATTGATATTTTTTTTAAAATATAAGAAGATTTTTTAATCTCTTTTTATTAATTTCAATAATATATCCTACCTACCATATTGAATAAGTCGATATAATATTGTCAATTTAAAATGGCAAAATTTGGCTCCTATGTAATTAGTGTTGTGGGAATTAGTTTCAAAGGTTTATGACAAGGCTTTTTTTTTCTATATATGCACATAGAGTCTACTTATGATTAGATTAGTATGAGACTTAGTCCTACACACCGACATCAAATGGCTACATCACACGAGAAAATGTTGGGAACATCTTTCCAGGTTTGGAAAACGTCGACTCTGCAAATAAAAGGAGGGTTATTTACCACCCTAGATTTGTAAAGGCCGAAAACACAATGCAGCTAACCTACAGCCACAGTCGCGATAAGTATGTAAATATTTGCACAAGCCACCTTCGTCAGATCATGTTGAATCTTGAGAGGTGCACTCTTTTCAATTTAAGAGGAAAAAGGCACATTTAAACCCCAACGTTTGTAAGAGAAAACATAAATTATTTTACATAACAAGCATTGAGCTAGTTCACTAATTGTAAATCTTTTGCATTATAGAGGATTTTTCTTTCATTCATACCTACCTCATCTTTAATATGTGGCTTGGCTTCTAGCTTTTGCATGTTTATTCTTAAAAGGTTATGAGATTGTGTCTCTGTCGCCTCTCTCTTCTTATTAACTAGAGTGTACTGTGCTGATTTTCTTTACTACATGGCAAAGCCGGATGAGCTTCACATATCTGGAATTGGAGAATCTGCTATACATTTACTGGACAATGGCTACTTATAATCGACGGTTGGACCTTTGACTCTTGATTAGTTGAGAGACCGACATGAACACAATATTACCATGATAGAGATTGATGTTGCTCTATCTGATGTTGAATTTGAGGATGTCAAGGATTATACTACAACGAAGGAAATGTGGGATAAACGTGCTCTAGTTCATAGTGGTGATGTGAATGTGATGAGAGCCAGAGCTGAAATTTTGAGAGGTAGATTTGATGACATGAAGATGAAGGAAGGAGAGAATATTACACAGTACACAAACCGAATCAAAGAGGTATTTAATGCTATTTGAGGAGCTGGTGGTATTATTTCTGAGGATACAATGGTAAGTAAGATACTGAGAACCTTGTTGCCTGTCTATGAAATTAGAATATTTGCTATTCATGAAATGAGGTCTACACCTAGTAGCACTCTTTCTCTTTATAGTCTGATTGGAAAGTTAACAACTTTTGAGCTGAATAATTTTGATAATAGTGTTGTATTGAGTGTTTAGTCTGCTTTTATATCTTCTCTTAAGATTGGTAAATCTAGCAGTCAACATAATATAAGGAATGCAAGTGATAGTAATACTGATGATGAGCTTGATGAGCTTGAAGCACTTGTGGCGTGGAGACTGCAGAAAGGTAAATGTAGATATAAGGTAAAGCTACCTTTAGCTCGTTTTAATGTAAAGAGGTTGGCCATATTACTACTAGGTGTTCCAATAGGAAAGAAGATGATAAAGACAGAGATCGATTTGGTGATGGGAAGTATGGAAGGAAAAACAACAGCGGCTATCGACACTACAACAGAGACAATTGAGATCACAAAGATAAGGGCAAAAATGCATGCTACCTTGTTGAAGAAGATGACTCTGACACCGACACTGATGGTGATATTGAGGTGGTGTTTTTTGCAATGAAAGATGATTCAGAAGAGGAGGAAAGGTATGTACAAACAACACTTATTTCTAAAGTTAGTAAGAATGATACTTAAATCATTGATAGTGGTTGTACACATCACATGACTGGTGATGAAGATAAGTTTGATCATCTTGAGCATTATAATGGAGGATCAGTCAAAATGAGAAATGACACACCTTGCATGGTTAAAGGAAAAGGATCTATTTTATTGAATGATAAAATTAGATGTCATAATGCATACTGGGTAAAAGGACTTAATTAAAATTTGTTGAGTGTAGCACAACTGAATAACTCAGGTCACCAAGTTGCATTTGAAAGAAAGAAGGTGAAAATCTATGATGAAAATGGAAATCTTCTCGAAACAAGTGGACAATCAAAAGGTAATTTATTTTATCTTAACAATGCCGAGACTTCTTGTTTACTGGTGAAAAATGAAGATGCATGGTTATGGCATAAGAGGTTATGTCACGTAAATTTTGATAACACGATTAAGATCAGTAGAAAGAGAAAAGTTAGAGGATTGCCTAGTCTAACCAAACCTGATCATGTTATGTGTCATCAATGTCAGAAAGGGAAGATGACAAAATCTAGTTTTAAAAGTAAGGACTATTAATCTAAAGGAATTTTAGAGTTGGTTCACACCGACTTATGTGGTCCCATGAGAACTCAAAGCTACTATAGTGATAGATACTTTATTTTGTTTGTTGATTACTATACTAGATTGATGACAATTGTGTTCTTGAAAGAAAAATATGAGGCATTCAAATTGTTTAAATGGTATAAGGCTAAAGTTGAAAAAGAAACTGGAAAATAATTAAAATGCTTAAGGTCTGATAGAGAAGGTGAGTTTGTTTCTAATGAATTCACTAACTTCTATACCTAGTTAAACTAGAAGGTGAACATGGTATAAAAAGGCATGTTTCTGCACCTAGAACACCACAACAGAATGGAATTGTTGAAAGGAGAAACTGATCCATTGTTGATTGTGCTAGAACATTAATGATTGAGAACAATGTTGCACAGATGAACTAGAGAGAGGTAGTTAGCACAATAGTATATGTCCTGAACTGAGTTCAACTAAAGAAAGACACAAACAAGACACCTTACGAGTTATGGTTTGGATACACACTGAGTGTAAGTTATTTCAGAATCTTTGGTAGAAAGTGTTATATTCTGAAAGATGATAGGAATGGTAATGTGACTCTAAAGGTGATGAAGGAATGTTCTTAGGATATTCTACTAAGAGTAAAGCTTATAAATGTTTGAATAAAGTTACTAATAAGATGATAGAAAGTGCTAATGTTAGAATTGATGAGTTTGTTGAAAAGAATGATGAAGAAAGCATGAAGGAGCCGAAAGATTATGGTAGGTTTACTTATGTTGAAGATGCAGATTATCTACCGAAGCCACAGGCTCAGTCTACCGAGCATCAAAAAAAAATACTACCGAGAATTAGGAAGAAGCTACTGAGCATGAAAATGTACCTAAACAAAATGACGAACAGAGAAAATATCAAGTGCTAGCAAGATTTGTTAGAAGACACCATCCAAAGAATCAAATCATTGGAGACAAGCAAGATGGCATGATGACCCGAAGTAAGTTAAGACAAAACACATCCTTAGTTTGTGATTTTGAACCTAAGAATGTTAGGGATGCACTTGAAAATGAGGAATGGAACAATGCTATGAATGAGGAAATTGAATAAATTGAGAAGAATAAAACATGGAATTAGTGCCTAGACCAAAGGATAAAAATGTTATTGGTACTAAGTGGATTTTCAGGAATAAGTTGAATGAAAATGGAGAGGTCACTAGGAATAATGCAAGACTTGATTTGCAAGGGATATGCACAAGAAGAAGGTATTGGTTATGGTGAAACCTTTGCACCTGTTGCTAGACAAGAAGGAGTTCGTATATTACTTGTTTATGATGTACATACGGGATTTAAGGTATATCAAAGGGTTTGTTGATCAAAATCAGAAAGACATGGTATGAAGATTGCACAAAGCCTTGTATGGATTGAAGCAAGCACCAAGGGCATGGTATGAAAGGCTACATGCTTATCTTATAAGTATTGGTTTTGTAAGAGCTAGTGAAAACAATAATTTGTGCATGAAAGGAGGATCTAATGTTAACATTTTGATTGCTGAGATATTTGTTGATGATATAATCTTTGGTGGACAAGATCAAATTTGAAAATCTTTTGTTGATGACATGAGAAAGGAATTTGAGATGTCTATGTTTGGAGAGATTAAATTATTTCTAGGTTTGCAGGTTATACTACAGAAAGATGGGATTTTCGTCACATAATCAAAATATATTAAACAAGTATTGGAAACTTTTGGCATGGAAGATGCTAAACCAGTGGGAACACCAATGGTAACTGGCTGTAAATTGACAAAAGATGATGAATCTAGAGAAGTAAATCAAACATAAGTAAATCAGACTCTGTACTGATCTATGATTGGTAAACTAATGTATGTTGTACATAGTAAGCTTGATATTGCACATGCAATGGGCATTGTGGCTAGATTTTCTACCAATCCTAAAGATTCACATATGGTTGCAGTGAAAAGAATCTTGAGATACTTGAAGAAAATAGAGGACTATGTATTATGGTATACATTTGAAGGAAAATTTGAACTTAGAGTTTACATCGATGTAGATTGGGCTGGAAACATAGATGACCGGAAGAGCACAACCGGTGGAGCATTCTTTTTAGGGGAAAGGCTTGTAATTTGGATTAGCAAGAAACAAGCATGCATTTCACATTCCACTGCTGAAGCAGAGTATGTTGCTATTGCTGCAAATTGTTCAAATATTTCTTGGATTAGATAAGTGTTGGAAGGGATGAATGAGGTAATCACTGACCCGGTGATTATATATTGTGACAACACTAGTGCTATAAATATTTCTAAGAATCTTGTGATGCATTCAAAGACAAAGCATATATCCATTAAGTATCATTACTTGAGGGAACAAGTTCAAGAGAAGCAAGTGAAACTAGAATTTGTAACATCTAAGGAACAACTTACTGATATCTTTACTAAACCATTACCGAAGGACACATTTGAATATTTGAGGACTAAACTTGGGGTCCGTCCCCTATCTACTGGTCACTAAGGTGATCTGGAGGATGCATCAACCTATACTTATCAGAAGATCAATCATGTTGATGCACATAGTTCACAGTTTAGATTTTGTCTAAGGTTGTGAAAGATTGTAGAAGCTGGAACATAAATTTGTTTATCTGTACACTGAAGGTACACGATATGAACTGAACAACATAGAATTACTTGGCTGTTGCAGAGCTATTTGAATATTTTCTTTGGCATTGTTGTCAAAGGGAGAGAGAATGAATATGGAAAATAGGTTATTGAGAACACAGAGAAAGGGAGAGACTTGAATATTTGTTGCTAAGAACAAAGGGAATCTGAGAACTGAAAAGATCAAATCTACAAGGAAAGTCTGCACTTGTAATGTTGTTATGGTTTGTAGTGATTAAACATATTAAATTTGAGCTTACCGAGCTACAACATTTACTTACATAGTTGTGGAATACATGTTTGGTATGTGTATGGCATATTTTCATATTGCTTGTGTTTCCATCAATGCCAAAGGGGGAGATTAATGAACTACAACTAATTGAATATCTGAATGAACTAAAGAAACAATGATTAGAGATCACCAAGCTACTGAAATTATATGTAAGATGATTAAATTAGTCAATATGTTATCATTGATGTCAACTAGTTTTGATAGTGCTTATCACGTTAGTTACAAATATCTGAACATCTGTTGAAGGAAGAAAAGATGGAGGAACTAAGATATCTACATGAGGAAAAGATGGATATGACAGATAAGGATAAGGAAAACATTGGGTAACTTATTGACGAGTCTATGGCTTTATATTGTTGACTTGAGAATGTTACATTAATCTACTATGAAGAAGAGATTTAAATTGAACATGTTAATGTGGGCGGTAATTGAAGATTTTTGTATACACCGAGCCAATGTAGTGTATACCAACTGACAGTGTTAATCAAGCTAGTTTAATTAGTTATTGCCCACGCATATCTATATCAACCGAGTATGGATGAAAATATTAAATGCTAAGAACAATCGACTAAATTTGATGAGATGGAAATTGTTATGATTTCGAGATTAAGGATGAAGTTTTTTATGAGATCCACGACTGACAAAATTTGGAAAAGATCTAAAGGATGAGATTGAAACGTGTTAATGACACATCTGCCGAGGAAGGTTTAATAGGCAAAATGGATGAAGGAGATTAAGCGGCAAAATCTAATGGTTGATATGAAAATGGTTTACTTGTCTATATAAGAGATATGAGTTTCAATATTAAAACATGCCGGAAAGAAGAAGACTATAGAGATTTCGCGTGAAGACTTTATTCATGCATGCTTGATCAAATTGGTTAGTGAAACAACTAAGACTGTAGAGTTTACCAAGCATCAGAGAACCATGTACCAAGTGAAAGTAAGTTGAAGAATATTGAGGAAGTGAAATTGATTAATGATCAGAGGATTTGTATGGGCTTAGCATAGATCTAAATATTTCCAATTGAGTTATATTTGAATCAGATCAGTACTGTATCAGTTTAACCATTGATTCAAAAAATCTCTTAACCGAGTGGACTTAACAGTCTTATATTCTGCCCTATGTCATTCAAGGAATGTACATTGTTATCTTTTTGACCCCATAGTGAATGCTGGTCAAAAGATAACTGTTAGTAATAAATCCTCTAACCAGGTCACACCTAACAACATGTATTGTAACCTTTAACAAGGTTAGCTCTTCACCGAGATCACTTCAGAAGACTGAATTATTTTGGGTTATCGATCCCTTGTGGTTTTTCCCTTAACAAGGTTTCCATGTTAAATCATTGTGCTATGTGTTATGTGTTATTTGTGATGTATTTTTTTCTATCATACTTTACATACTGCATAGTTGATTTGGTCGGTAATCACATTTGGATAATTACTGGTAATCGGTATACTAGACAGACAAATTGATATTTTATGTTATCAAGCTTCATAATTTGTTGGAATTATTTTATAAGGTACATATTTGTATTTGGTACTATAGGATAACTGATCTAATTGATTCACCCCCCTCTCAGTTATTCTAACTTCTTCTCACATAGTTGTAATAATCTTCTTGTTCACATTCTCTCTCCTTCTCTAGGCCTTTTACCTCATTCATATTACACTCACAAGGGGTTTTCTTTGTTTTCCCCTTTCAATAGCCATGTCTCTTTGTGTTGATCTTGGAGCATCTTGATGGTTTTGGTGATAGATCTTGGAGCAATCTTCTTTCATTGCATGTTTGTGGTAAAACTCTTCATTTTGATCACTCACTTGGATTCTTTCCTTTAGCTTTTTTCATTTTTTGTATTTTTCTTACATTGTATCAGGGCTAGCTAATCATTGTTTTGAGTGTTTGCATAAAGGTCCCATCGAAGGATATCACGTTTGATTAAATTTTGTTGCAGGTTTTTCATTTTTTTAGATCTGACATTATTTTCTAACTCTCTTTAGAAGGATTTGAATTTTTTTTTAGGTTTGGACGATTCGCCACCAATCTCGGTTTCTATTTTTTTGTTTAACTAGTTTTGGATGGCTTGCCTCTAGATCTAATGTTAATAATCATCATTTCAAGTTTTGTTTAACTAGATCTAACAACACCCTCTGTCGGGAAACCACAAGGGTTTTTTATTCCATTCTTGTATGTTCTACTCTAACTCTCTACAGGTTTATATATCTTTGTAGCTATTGATATCTCTGTTTTCCATTCTCTGGTTCTATTTATCAGTATCTTTGTTTATATATCTATATTTTTTGGTTATTATATGTTTGTTGTTTAATATTCATTTCATATGTATGTTTGTTTCAATTGCATTATCTCTGTTAGAGTGATAAAAACATTAGAAAGCGTAGTAGTAAAGCAATAGATTAAACTTACACGGTTAGAGTGATTTTCTAATCAAATGTTCTTTCTTGTTATTGTGTCTGTCCTCCTTTTCCACAACATGTAAGATCCTACTTGGAAGCTTATTGTTACATATATCTGAATGACTTGTTATATTTGCAGGACAATTGTGCTATACGAATTATTGCTACACAAATGTAATGCTTTATTAAAGATAGTAATGCTATATGTTATGCAGATAGATCTTCCTTATTTATATTAAATCTAAGTTTTTTAGTTGTGAAAGCAATCAGTATATCTTTTCTTTCACCCTTCTGCAAACTTGTCTCCTTGTGCGTACTTGTCTCTCATTGAATTTATACATTTCCTTGTTGTTCACTAGCTCTTTCCTTGTGCAACACCTGCCTATTCTTCCTTTCCTTGCACAACCCTTGAATTTTATCTATTATTTAAAATATATTTAACTTGTTGTTTCTTCCCTTCTCTACCTTCCTACCTTCCTGTGTTCAATCCCTTATTTCTTGCCTCCTACGCATATCCTCAAATTTGAAACATCTATTTTATGCACCTCAACCTCCCACCCTCCTTCTGCCTTCCTTTTCTCCCTCACGAGTGGCCTCCTTAGTCACACAACCTTAGTCATGCATCACTGGTGTGAATTGATTATCTCTACTTTTTTTATTTCTTCTAAATCTACCTTTTGTCTGTAGTGGTAGGGAAATGGTCAATAGAGTTTGATGTGGACCAACCTTGATTCAGACTGTTAAAAACATGGGATTGGATTATTTCTGGTTTGCAGCACTAGTATCAGAGTCAACCTATTAACTTCTAGGTAGCTTTGCCCTTTTTCATTGCTTATACAGGTTTAATCGTAGTTTGTTCTTAACATGTAATCATAGTTTTTTATTATTTACTATATTTCATTATTTTCATTGTGATAAGGCATATTAATGCCATATTTTAGATACCCGATGATGTATTTTGCTAGGTCTTTTTTTCTTTTTTTGTTATATTTTCTCAAAGACTTTATACTCAGTTATGCTATTATGTCACATTCAGCCACTGGACTTATGCTATGGTTTTAAACACACTTAATATGCTATACATGGATGAATATGCTATATTACTTGCTTTGAAATTATTATTATGTCTTTGTAAGTAAAATAGATGTTTGAACATAAATAATGCATGCGTTGTTTGGTGTTTATTACCATGAATGTCTTTATCCTAACATCTAAAGTGTAGCGCATAATTATAGCGACCTTCGTCTTGACCAGGTGAAACACACTCATATGTTGGATGCCTGACCTGATCTTATAGTAGACTCCAATGGAGAAACATTAATACAACACTAGAAAATGGTTTCTGGGTGGTCAAGGTGGCAACCGTCAAGAAAAGACTAAGACAATGTAATGAATTCTCTGAATAAATCTAGAAGAGAGTGGGAAGTTAGATCTATTATCGAGTAGCTCTTTCCTCTTTTATAGATCTATTATGTTTTTAGTATTATAGATTTATTCTCTTCAGTTAGTAGTGTATGCACCCTAAAATGGTCGCCTAGACTTTGGGCCCCCATTCAGCAATTTATCAAATCCTTGAACCCATTTTTGAGAGATTTTCACATATGGTATCAAAAATTTAAGTGTGATATATCATTGGAAAGCTCTTTACGAGCCTAATCCAACCATGTTGGTTTCATTTTCAATTTTTTCCATTTGATTAGCTATTTTCCTTACAGATTATCTAATTTTTGATGTGCTAACCATTGTGGGGCTAACAAGTTGTGCTTCTAGGTGCTCTCATTGTTTGAAATATTTTGCCAAAAGAACACATGTCAAAGCTTCAAATGCACAAGGGCTACTAATTATTTTTGTAGGGCTGCCCAAAAGCATAAAAACCCAATCAAGTGCTTGTTGTTTAATTCATTTTCAAGTGTGGCAATTACTAGTTGTTTCATTTCATAGGAACATAATATCTTGTTGTAGGGATTCTTGGGTGGTAGGAGAAGTATGCTCTTCACCCTTGTGGTGAACCAAAAAATCTTGACCCATCTTTGGATTTTGAAAGCAAGAGGGTAATTGAACATTTGCTTGGTGTGTTTGAGAGAAAAATTTGAGATAGGGGAGTATGCTCTTCACCTTTGTGGTGAACAAAAAGCTTGAACCTCATAAGTTGATCCACTCTTTGTTTAGATCTTTAGAATCCTTTAGCGGGCCTGCTCTTGAGCAATCAAGAGGAATGACCCAAGTGGGGACAAGCTAATACCGAGCTATTCCAACCCACTATAATATCAAGGCTATCAAGGACACAAAACCTTGGTAGACGTAGTGCTTGTCTTTGCTTGATGTGAGTACTTGTGGGATTGTGACCATGAGGAAAGTATTGAGCAAGAATGCTTAAGGTACTCTTGAGGCTGTGAGGTCTGTTACTTGCCACAAGGTAAGGAGTCCCTTTGGGGAGTAAGAGGGGTGTTACAAACGGAAGCCCTTACTAAGAACCATAGGTAGAGGCCACCCTATTTTTTGCCGCTTAGCTTCTTGGTGCAAGGATTGATCCAAGTGGAATAACCCGGATCACCCCAAGAGTACTCACCATCTGTGTTCCTTTGGTTGTGTCATTGACACTTCCATGACAAAGCCAATATCTATTGTGGGCAACCACTTTGTGTGAGGCGATGGGACATCAAGTGTGGGCCAAGTTGTTAAGTATTGAGCCATTGTCTTTTTAGGCTAAAAAGTGTTTGAAATGTTCTCATTGTTATATACCCATGCAAACGTTCTTGAACATAAAAACATTGCGGTAGTCCTCATAGAATTTTTCATTTTGATATCACAATTGCTTGTCTTGGCAAGGTTGCTTTTGCTCTTGCGCAAGTGTTTTATGACATGTTTGATCACCCGCTGTTTGCAAATTTGTCTACTTCCTGATATTATTGTGCTTGAAACCAAAAAATTGAACTTGCAACCTACAACATTGACCAAATTTCTTTCCAAACTGATTTTTTCACGTTCACTGGTCAAGAGTCACACTACTTGCCTAGAAACTATTGCATAGAGTCATTTTGCTGTCTCACTATTGCTTGTAATCTGAAGTTGATTTGTATCACTTCCAGTCTTCCTTGGTCAATCCAGATCTTAGATCTTAGGTGTTGTGACATGTTGCTCAATATCCAAATGAACTCAAATGGTATCAAATTACACAAAATGACTCTTGGTCACCTTTCTTCCACATCTCCCATGTCTTCGTAGTCTCTCATTTTCTTCTTCCTTCATGCTTCTTCCTCTTCTTCCTAAATTCTTCATGTCTTCTTGATTCTTTTCCTCTTATTATCTAGTCTACCTTCTTCTATTTCATCTCTTCTCTTCATTTCTTCCATGCTTGATTCCTTCTCTTCTACAACCATGAATTTCAATTACCTTGTTATGGAACCTCTCTTGAGAATAGATGATCTAGAATTCATTTCTCAATTCAAAGAGTATTATTCCTCCAAAAATCTCATGGGTGATAAATTTATGGCAAAAATAAAAGAAAAATTGATTGAATCAGATGCCTTTGCTAGGATCATAGACATGATCATATCATGACCTCCTTCTTCTAAACATTCTTCATCTTCTAAGTCTTCTCATTCTTCTTCACATTCCAAGTCTTATCATGACTCTTCTAGACATTATTTGCATTCCTCATTATCCAAGTCTTCTTCCTCCACTAGGTCTTCACTTTCCTCTTCTTCACGACCTCGTTCATCTTCTACTTCTCCCAAGAGTCTTACTCCTCAATATGAGCAATATAGTAATCCTTGTGATACCTCTCCCACAAAGAGTGACACACCCACCTTTGATGACTATGATGGCTATGATGATGAGCCATATAGTCATACCTATGAAACCTCTATTCCTAAGAGTCCTCCTCATCGTGTGCTCAAGCTTACTAAAGGGTTTTCCTATTGGATAGATCGTGATGGTGATTCGTATGATTCTGATTTTGAAAGAAACTTTGATGAGTTCTATGAACAATACCTTGATTATGATCCATCTACTTCTATTGAGGAATATAAAATGTACCACGCTAATTTGAAATGTAAATATTATAAGAATCATTCCTCTAAGAACATTCATGTTGAAAATAAAGATTACACTCTTAAGCAAGATTGTGTTAGTGATGTACCTTTGTATTGTGATGGCTCCCTTCCATCCTCTACTTCCTCCAATACCCATACATTTCCTAAAGCTTCTGAGTCTTCCAAATTTGTCACAAATCCTTCATCCAACAAAGATCCTAATACTTTTCATACGGTTCCCTATAGTTATCCTCAAGGGCTACCTCTTAAAGAAACTCAAGCTAACCTTCACTTGGCTGAAAATAATTTCAATAATGCTAAACCTAAAGAGCCTAAGCCTTTATGCACTATAATGCCTACTTCAGCTAGTCCTTCACTATCTCTTCCAAATTCTTCCATAAAATTCTAACATGCTTCCTTGTCCTTAGAAGTCGCTCCATGTCAAGAGGACTCTAAAAATGATAAAGAAAGATCAAGATCAAGAACCCTCCATGTCATCCAATTCTTTTCATGATGTCTCTTATCTGTTTCATGGTTCTTTTGATCCTTTGCACTCTTCCCCATTCATTCCACCATTTCTTAAGTCTTCTCCTAAGCAAGATCAAGCTACTACTTACATCGTTGAGCTTATTGATAATCAAAATAACCTTACTACACTTGCGCTTTCCAAAGATGATACTTCCATTAAGGTTATTAAAAATGGTTTTGTTACTTCCAATGTTAAGCCTATTGAAAATCAAGAAAAAAATGATACGCTTATGCTATCCAAAGCTCCTTGTCAAGATCAAAGTTTTTCATCTTCTTGTTCTATCACTCCATGTTTGCTTCTACTTCCAACTCTTCCTAAGTCTTTGCAAGCTCTGAACAATCCTATCAAAGAAGTTGCTCATATTCAAGATGTTCATGATCCTATTGCAAATCCTAAGGCTCACTCTAAAGATGTTGATATCCTTGGTTGTCATATAGATGCTAATGAACTTATTGATTATCCTTTTGTATCTTTCACATCCATCCTTGGACCTCTTCCACCACTACTAAGGGCTTCATGTCTTCCTTCCAGCTTGGGCCCTTATGTCCCTTCACTTTCCCCTCCTAACTCTCCTAATTTTTCATCCATTTTGGGTCCTTACATCCCTCCATCTCCTATCTTTCCTCAAGATCAACATAGATGCACACCCTTGAATCTTTTTCATCCACCCACCCATCTAAACCAGCCATATCATCCTTCTTCTTCCACAAGTCCCAAGTCTTTTGGAAGTAACTTGAATGTTCAATACAAGAAAATGAAGCAATACAAGAATCCATAAAAAAAATAAGATCACCATGTCTCCTCTAATCGACATGGAAGCATAAAGTCAAAAGAAATATCTAAGAAGAAAACTACAAGACAAGTATGGGTTCCAAAATCCATCATTGAAGATATTCTCTCTAAATCATCAAAAAGAAATGAAAAGCCTAAGGCTATATGGATTCCAAAGTCTCTCTTGAAAGAGTCTAATATTGAACAAAAAGTGAAGTTGACATTCAAGCTTCCAAAGGCTTCTGCCTCATCTTTTTCCAAAAACATTCTTCCATTCCATGCGCCTGAACCACAACCTCTACTAAACATTCACCATATTCCTTCTCGTATTCCTTCATTCATGTTTCCTCCATCCTCTCGCCACCCTTCAAGGTGTGTGTTGACGTTTATCTTGCCTTCCTTTCCATCTACCCTTTCACAATCCTTCCATTCATTATCCTTCTACCTTCTATCCTTTTTCCTCATTTGCCTATTCCTCCTATCTTCCAACCTCACTCGCTTTACATAAAACCTTATCTTCCATTTTTCTCTTCCATCTTCCTTTCCCTATCAACATCTTTGAGCATATCATTTTGAATCCTTGGTATATCATGGTTTATCCTTTCAAGGAGCATTATCTAAAAAGCTTGCCTTTTTCCAAAAAAGAAAAAAGAAAACAAGAAAAAAAATTGAAAATGTGCCTTGGTGGAAACCTGGAAACAAGTGCCTTGGTAGCAAAAGTAAAGAGAAATAAATTCATCCTATGGTGAAAACCACTCCCTTGTGGCACCTTGGATAAGTACCGTGATGAAAACCTGGCAATAAGGCATCATGCGTAGTTCTTCTACATATTTCATCCATTCCGTCTTCTCTCTTTGATCTTGGCAATGTTGATCTATACAAGAACATTTGGCTATCTTGTGAGATATCTTACAATGATCTTACTTTCATTCCTTTCATGTTTAGCCTTCATATTTATTTTCTTCCATTCATTCTAGTCTTTCGCTATCCTTTTCCCCTTTGGTCTTGATCTATTAAAAAAGAGTGAAACACGATGCTATGAAGCCTCTTAACATGTCTACTCCTTTGGACTACATCGTTTCCTTCTTTTGCATTACGCTTTTGTGACTTATCCTATGCTGGCCTTTCATTGCTTGTCCAAATGCGCTTTACATGATAATTTTTCCCTGGCTTGGGTACTCTTGAGGAGTTTTCTCTTGAGGATTTCTTTCCTTTATTCTCCTTCATTCTCTTGTCTTCCATCTCTTCCACCAGCTTGCTAATCCCTCTTGTCCTCCACCTTGCTAGATATTGGGACTTCACGATCTGATCTTGCTTGGGAGTTTGATGCTCGTTCTGTCTGGGGGTATCCTTTGTACATATTTATTAATCCTGAAAAAATCTCAAAAAAATTCATATATGATGCTGAAAAAATCCTAAAAAGCATATAAAGTCCTGAAAAATACAAAAAAATTAAAAAAATGCAGAAAATTCAAAAAAATAGAAAAAAGTGCCTTGATGAAAACTTGGAAACAGGCGCCTTGGTAGCAAAAATACAAAAAAATTGAAAAAATCAAAAATCAAAAAAATCTCCAAGTGGTGAAAACCTAGAAACAAGCGCTACTTGAGGCCTTTGCACCCTTATCTTTTAGCATGCGTCCTCGACTCTTAGTCTTTCTCCATCATGCCTTGACCTTGTTGCCTTGGTTTGGAATTGGTCTTTGTCTTTGTCTAGGGGGCATCATTGTGTTGGCTTTAGTGTCTAGGATGTGATTGGTCTTTAGGACATCTTGCAAACAGTGTTTTTCAACACCACCCCAAATTGTGTTTTTCAACACTACCCTAGCGTCAAGTGTTTCTCAACACTTATCAGATATCTTACCTACAGTTTAGCATGATATGATATTTCCACTAGCAAATGCAATACTCAAACATTGACTCTATGACCTACACACACACACTTAAACACTTGACTCACTGAGACTTGTTTGAATTTATCTCTTTGTGTGTTGTCTATGATGATTTCTTTGATGAGTGTTCTCTCCCTGTGATAGTTTTCGATGATGCATAGCTAGAAGACTGAGGGCATGAGGACATGTTTTATTGCTTTTTCTGCTTGTGGGTATATTTTGTTGGTTCTCACTGTCATTAGAATTTATGCTTGATCCACTTGACAATAGGACCTAGAAAGTATTATCCTTGACTGTTTGAGCAAGTGCATACTTCTAGTCATCTTGACTTTCCTTGTGTCTCGATGCGAGTATAATCTTGCTATACTAAACTTAGGTAATCTCACTGCACTAGTCATCTTGACCTATATGTCTTTGGTGCCTAAGTGAGATTCTCACATTTCATCTAATATAGATCATATTCATATACCCATAGTCATACTAGTGTGTATTGTATGATCTTGCGACGCTACCAATAACGCTCGATGATGATTATTAGATGTTTATTGGCGTTGTGACCTTGCAAGTCAACCACTTTCATAGTAGCTTGTATTCGTAGGTTCATGTTAGATTAGTTTTTGCACTTTGCATATGGAGAGAGCTCTCCTTTTATCTTTCTTGGACTAGTCGGTCAACTGCGCTCACCTTTCCTATTCTTAATCATGTATTTCGCTCCTTGTCTTTAACATCACATCCTGTTCTTGTCATCACAAGGGGTTAATCTTATCAGACATCTCAAAATTGCGTGAAAATTGCACCCCTAGCTAATTTCAATGTCCTGGATCCATTTTCAGACTAAATCAAAATCTGAGTTAATATTGATAGTCAAAATTGCATTTCAAAATTTTCCCTTCTTCTGCGCAATTGGCTGACCATTTGAGGCCTAATCCTTCGATCTTCATCCGGGCATCTTCATTTCTTCACCCCCATCTCTTTCAAACTTCTAGCCTTTCATTCATTTTCATTCATCTTCATCTCTCTGAGGTTTGACTTCATTTTTATCCTATATCTTTCGCAGTCAAACCGGGGCATGTCTTCACTGCTTGATGGTTATCATATCATCTTTTTACCTTCAATCATGATTTATAGTTCTTTGATCAAGTTTATCTATTTAATTTTTCTCCTCTACCTAATTTTAATTTCGATCCTGAGGGGGTAGTACCTATCAGCTTTAATCTTTGATTCAGCTTATCATTCAGCTCAGCTTAAGATTTTTATTTTTAGACTTGATTATCACTCAACAACAACGATGTTGATCTTCTCTTTTGATTCTTATCTCTTATTTTGAGACTTTATTATCACTTAACATCAACGGTGTTGATCTTGTCTTTTGATTTTCAGACTTAACTATCACTTAACAGCAACAGTGTTGGTCTTGTCTTTCAGCCGATTTATTTTTGTCCTGGCGTGTTCCCAGAATGATCACACATCTGGATTGTTTTGTGATCACAAATTGATCTCACATTTCAATTTTTCTTTGACCACATGTGTTCCTAGAATGATCACACATTAGTCAAAGATGGGCAAATGTATGCACCCTAAAATGGTCACCTAGACTTTGGGCCCCCGTTCAACAATTTATCAAATCCTTGAATCAGTATTTTCAAAAATCAACATTTTCCAAATATATCAATTTCCTTGATCAAATCCTATTTTATCATTTTCGATTATTTTCCTTGGGATAACCATTTTATCCTAAAGTCTTTATTTATTTAAAAGGAATATTTCCTCCCCTTTTAATAAATAAAAAGCCCCCACTTTTCATCTTATCCTAAGTTGCACAAATAAAGCATTATTCCTATTTTATAAAAAGGAGAAAAGCACTTTTTGTCTCATATGGACACAAAAGTCAACTCTTATTTTCTCATTGGAGGATATTTGTGCACATGGATTGCTCTTCTTTCAAGCTCCACCCTTGATTAAATCTTTTGCCTCTTAATCTCTATGGTCCATTCTTTCTCACTTCCTATAAAAGAATAGCTCTCTTCCTCATTTGCATATCAATCTTTTATGCTAATGTTATGCTGCAAGTTTTCTAGGTCACTTTGGAGCTTTTGAAGATTTGAAGCATTCTTGACTTTTGCATCTACATTCCATTCTTAGTTTTATTCATGCATAGTAGCTTCATGTTTATGCTTTCATAGTTTAGATTTCCTTTCAAGATTTAGAGTAACTCATCTAGTTTAACTAGGAAGGCTTGGTAATACTTGTACTTTCCTTTTCATAGCATAGCTTGCACTTTCATTTCCATAGATTAGCTTGCATCTCTCATTTCTAGCTTGCATATTCATCTTAATCTAGCTTGCATTTGCATTTCATAGTGATTCTTGGGGATATTGGCATTCTTGCCCTTGTCTTCATTTGAATATCTCATTGTGTGGTTGACTAGCAAGGTCATTAGCTTAATAGCTCTAGCTGAGAGCAAACTTCAAATAATCTTGCAACTCCATGCATAGAGAGCTCTAAGTCACTTTCTAAGGTTTCATCTTCATGGATTCCCTTGGATATAATGACTTAGAGAAGTACACCATTTGAGTGTGTACAAGTAGTGTTGTAATAAAAGCTCTACCTATTTCTGTGGTGTGATTAGTTATCTGTTAGAAGTTTTCCTTTTAAATAAAGCCCCGCTACTGTGTGATAAGGAGGGCATTACCAGTTTAGTTGCAATATAGTTTCATTATGTTTACTAGTTTTCATACATCTTTGTACTCAGTTATTCAATTAATGAGAAAATGAAGTATTGGGATTTAACTTTGTGTAATTAGGTATTTGGGGTACTCATCCAAGGGGGCCCACTTGGTGAGAAATCCATAGTTAGTTAGGTTCATTCTAGTTAAATTTATTTTCCTGCATTTCTGTTATTTCAGTATTAGTGTTGAACTGTTTCTACAGCTAAAGCCACAGGCTAGCTATCGCTTCCTATAGCCAAACTGGAAAAGCAACTAAAGCATTATAGATTAGTTTAAAAGTCTTCATATTTTGTTAGTAAATTCACTTCTACAATTTCCATTCTAGTACTTTCTTTTTTGCAGCTATAGTTTAATTTCCATTCTAGTATTTGCTTCCCAGAGTCATAAAATGGTTTCCTCCCAGCTTTTGTTTCTTGCAACAACTATAGAATGTGTGGATTAGTGGCACTTGGTGCATATATATTTCTAGCCTATTTCAAGTAACACATCCCTGGGTTGACATATTAAATTATTTTTTATAAGGAGGATAAACCGCTTGGTCGGATGTCCAATCCCTGAGTTTCGAATTATGCCTAGTTTCTGAGCCTTTATAAAAAGTGATCATTTTTTGCGTCGTCGCCAAGGACGGTGCCGAACCTAGTTCCCACTCAATCATTCCTAGGATTTTCTTTCATTTATTATTTCATTTTCCACTTTGAGTAGAATAAGTTTCATCTTGAGAAACACAACACTCTACATCGCTTGATACTAGTTGCATGCATAATAAAAGAAGAGATGCTCAAGGAAGGTACTTGCCAAATCAATCCAATAACCCATTAGAAGAAGAAGGTCCATTTGTTGATGCTACTATTGAACTTCTTGAAACCATAACATCATCCTCATCTTCTGAAGGAGAACTAATTGGTTCCTTCAAAGAGAAACCTAAAATCAATCTATTTGTTGAAGCCTTCGCCAATCTAAGATCCTGTTATCCTAAAAATCCCGTCGAAGAAGAAAACCCTTTACAATTGGTCATCTATCATCCTTAGCATCCACCTAGACCTCGTCCTAGAAATACTCCAAGGATGGAAAATCCCACTACAATTCCTTTTCTCATCTCCAATCAACGTGAAAATAACAGTCTCAAGAACATACCCTCTTCTGCTCTTCCAAAATTCTATGGTCTTGTGACAGAAGACCTAGATACCTTTCTTTTTGAGTTTGATATCCTTTGTAGGATCTATGACTACACCACTGATGCCCACATGCTTAAACTCTTTCATGCAACTCTTAAAGAGTTTGCATTGCGATGGGTCATGGGTTTAGGATAGGATGTTGTTCACAGTTGGGATGAAATGAAGAGTGCTTTCTTGCTGAAATATAAAGAGTACTATAGAGGAAATGACATGTGAGGGGATGCAAATTTTAAGATGACATAGAAAAAAGATGAGAGTCTTGAGGATTATATCTCAAGGTTCATGTTCAGCTTACAAAAGAACATACAACACAAGCTTAATGAGGAATCCCAAAAGCTTCTCTTTCTACGTGGTCTTCAAGATGGATGCACAAAGGCATTTGACCTAATGCCTGGAGGCAATATCACCCAAGCTTCACGGGATGATATCAGAAAGATATGCCTTAAGTACTCTAGAGCTGTTGTTAAGAAAGGAAGGGGATATAGGTCCACCTTGGGAAAGTCAAATGGTGCAGATGCTTCTAGGACAGAGATAATGCATCTCCTGTCTGACTTCAAGAAAGAAATCATTAACAACATGGCCACACAACTAGATACCATGCATGTTAAGAAGAAACATAAGGAAGTAGAGGCCATGCTAGCTAAATTATGTCCCCACTATAGACAGAAGAAGAGAGACTGTCGGTGCAAACTAGTTGCTAACATAGAGACTACACAAATGTCAATTGATTACAAACTAATTGAACTAGTGGACCAGTAGCTCTTCTTTTTCGCTTAGCGACGACCATGGGTGCAAAGACAAGGTATACCTCAAGACCCACTTACATTCAGTAGTCCATTTTATAATAATCAATGGAAACCCCCCATGAATTATCAAACTCCTTCCTGGAATAATTTCCAGAATGAGTGGTAGAATTACCCCAATCCACAGCGGAAAAACCCTCAAGGGAGTTGGCAACAACCCGAAGGGGGCATGGAAGTCACCATAGGGTAACTGGTAGCAGAACCCGTAATGGCGAGGAGGTCATCAATGGCCAAATTATCTACAAGGATTTCTACCGCCACCTCCTCATCCTCCATAGTAGAAAGAACTTTTTCCACCTCCAGCAACCAATATTCCACCTCCCAAGCTTACTTAATTACCTGCACAATCGCAGACAAACCCAAACAATAGACCTCCTACACCTCAACAAAATGTGTATGCTACTGACCCAATGTAGTACCCCACACAATATCCTACTTATGCCATCAATCTTGATAATATTCACCTACGGTTTGGTACTACTCTGCCTGCTCCTGAACCTCTAATTAGCATTGAAGTTCCCTCTAAGGAACCTAACCATGTCGAATGAGCTCCTCCACTAGCAGTCCCTAAGCCAACACCTAAGAACAACCAACATATTGGACCTCCTTTTCCATGAAGACTTCAACATAGAAATCCAAAGCCTACTGAAGGAGCATCCTTTAACATCCTTGATTAACTAAAGAACATCAGTGTTCAAATTCCCCTATTTTAGGAAATCAAGGATGTCCCTACATATGGTAAATCTATTAAAGAAGCTTATATCAAGATGTCTGGCCGCAAGAAAAAAGACCCCTAGACTATCCATGTCATGGGAAAACTAGCTGACATTATGCTAGGAAATCTTACCATCCCAAAATATTTTGACCCAGCAGCCCTGTTGTCAAGGTCATTATCAATGGGTACAGTGGATACAACCCAAAATATTTCTAGATGGGTACAGTGGATACAACCAAATCAGAATTTTTCCTAAGGATCAAGAAAAGACCACATTCACCTACCCATGGGGAACCTTTGCCTATTTAGTTTTTCCTTTTGGCCTCTGTAATGCTTCAGCAATTTCAAAGGGCAGTTATCAACATTTTTTCTAATATCTCTCATGATTGTATAGAAATCTATATGGATGACTTTACAACATACAAAGAAACTTATGAGGAGGCTTTTTCAAACCTCGGCAAAGTTCTTACAAGGTGTGAAGAACACAAATCTCTGAATAGTGAAAAGTGCTTCATGATGATGCAAGGAGTAGTGCTAGGTCATTATATATCTATTGTTGGCATCCAAGTGGACCCTGCCAAAATTGAAGTTATTCAAAATCCTCCCACACCAACCAATCAGAAAGATGTCAGAAGTTTTCTTGGATATGTTGGCTACTATAGAAGATTCATTAAAGACTTCAAAAAATGGCCAGTCCCCTGTATTCTCTTCTCACCAAGGATTCTGTTGTTCCCTAAGTTTTGTTGTCTATTAGTGTCTTACACTTAGTCATTTTCTAGGCAATGTTGGTCGGTCATCACTATGACCGAATCATCATGTATAGTCCGAGTTAAGTATAGACTTGTATGTTGTACATTTACCGAGCAATAGTTACTACCGAGAAAGTCAGAAGGTCACTGAGTACTTCAGTAATAGCCGAGAAAGCTTATGCCGAGTTGTGTAGATATGTCAGTGTTGAGCACCAGTAAAAGAAGAATAGTCAATGCCAAGTGCCAAAGATTTCAAATGCCGAGTAAGATAGATTTAATATGTGTTTTTGTAATGGCACAAACACTTAGGTAAACCATTTTGGCCGACATCTCCATTATATTTATTATTTGTTGAGGAAATCACGGAGGTGATTATGCCTTAAATTAATAATCATTGATCCCTATGTAATCTATGGAACTAATAAGAATTAGGGAATGCTTAAGCGGCATAAGTAGACAATCTAGATCATTGATCTTGATTCATGGAGTTGATCTATTTTTTATATAAGATGAGATTTGAACCCTAAAACGTAGTATGACAAAAGTGTATGAAGGGGATTTCATACATGCAGAACAGAGAAGTGTTTTGATTATCAAAAGCAGAGATTAGTGACCGAGAAAAGCATTAGAGGATAGAACAAAGATATATTTGATAGAGGATATCAAATTTATATTGGAAGGAGAAGATCTGTTATCAACATCAGAGTGCAAACTGAAGGATTGGTTACTAAGACATTTTAATAGGTGAATCAGGATAAATCTCTTAACAAAGTGGTCCTAACAGACCTAAGTAAATCTCTTAACCGAGTGCTTACTTTGTTGTAAGTTTAAATCCTTTTGCAAGGTGGATTGTATAAGTCTTAAAGCTCTTAGTAGAGAAGACCCCTCATAGGGTAGATCATTATTTTACGATCAAACTTTGTAGCCCTAACATGCAAACTTTAATACTGTAGTAGTGAAGATTTGTGGGTGTCATCCCCACCCAAATTTTACCTCTCAAGCGTGTCTGGGTAACCAAAATCATTGTGTTATGTTTCATTTTCATGGATGAAGATTAGGATGTTAGATCTATTTGAGTATTTAATTTGGTGCTTGTGTTATGCAAGTAAGTTTACGTCAAAATGGATTATTGGTAGATATTTGATTCACTCCCCTCTCAGTATCTCACTTTCCCATAATAGATTTCCAATAAGACTCAACATTATTATGGATGCCAAGTTATGAGAAATCCTTCATGCAGCTGAAGTCTGTCCTAACTCAGGCCCCTGTTCTATGGGGTCCTAATTGGGCACTTCCATTCCACATTCATACAAATGCCTCTGATCATGCAGTAGGAGTTGTTCTTAGACAAAAGGAAGGTATGGTAGAACATGCCATATATTTTATCAGCAAAAACCTACCAGTAGCAGAGTTGAACTACATTGTCACGGAGAAGGAACTTCAAGCTATTGGTACCCTCATCTATTTCTTTTCTCTCGAGTTCATCTGTTTCATCAGATAAGCCTAAGATGAACTTGAACTTGAACCTTTGTCAAGTTCAATTTCAAGTTCAAGGTCCGTGAGATGTCACTAATTTGTTACCATCCAAAAAGGTCATTGGTTTTTCAGTCTGTGATATTTTGAAAGTTGAAATTGAACCTTGAACCTTGTCAGGTTCAAGTTCAAGTTCAAGTTTAAAAGAAAGGTCCAAATCATGAAATATTCTATTCGAATGATTATTTTTTATAGGAAAGTTCCTATTTAAAGAATCATTACCAATTTCAAAATTTTAGAATTTTTTCGTGCAAAGTTATTGGATTTGTTGGGACAGTGTAGGCATGTCATAATGTGATGTATGACAGCTGGTGGCATTGTACAAAAGGGGCCATCACTGTAAAGAGTTTGGTAATAAGGAAAGATTATTGGGAACCGAAAGATTCATGCCAATTTGACATAATAATTAAGGAAAGGAGATTAATGTGTCATGTCAATAACCTCTTGCATAAATGTATTTATTTATTTCTATTCTGCATGAATCTATCCAAGATATTCGACACCCTTGTTAATAAATAGAAGCCTTTTATTAATAATTGTTATCAATTTCTTTTTGAGGAAGGGAGTAGCGAAAATTATGGTATGGAATTGCAGAAGGATTGTGCATAGTAAACTAGTGAGTTATCCTCTTCTCTACAGCTTTCAGTTTGTGGTTTCAAAAGGAAGGTTGTTCCTATATATTGTGAAGTTTCTCTTGTTTTCTATTAAAATGCCTCTTTTTCATCCCAAGCTTTTGAAAGCAAAAAGCAAAAAGCAGAACTCTCTTACTGGTCTCCCTCCCCAAAATTTGTGACACTTCCTTTGTTAATGTGAGTCTGACGGAATTATGTGAGAGGGTCAGCAATGCACTAGGTTCTTTTTCTAAGAAGTTGGCTGGTAGAGGGTTGATGGAACCTGTAGCATTTCCACCAACCCTAACATGCCTAGAGCTAGTGCTATAATGCACAAACAAATAGGATGGTAAGAGTAGATGTATTTAGGACTCATCAAGAGAGATTCTAGTAAGAATTAGTAGGGAAACACTCATAGCGGCTTTAAAAATCCCTCACAAAGAACCCTATGAATCCTACTCTTTCACAGAGGCAACCCGCATCTATGAATGAGATAAGAAGAAATTAAATTCTCTTATTGCACAAAGCTAGTTGTCAAAGATAGAGAAGGGAGGCTCACGGCTGCCGAAACCTTTGACTATCGAACACTTTTGAAAGGAAATTGCAGATATTATTTTCCTTTTAAATAGAGTAAAAGGAAATGAACATGCCTTTCACTAGGAAGACTAGATGTATTTCTTTATCCAGAAGATATTAGGAGGGGAGAAGTTTATTAACTGTGCCGAGTTGATTTCTGAGAAACTTCACAAAGAGCTCCTGAAACTAAACAATTTAACCTCATTTTATATGACTTTTTATCTCTTATTTATTGTATCTTGCTATAAAGACTAGGAGGGTTTACCCCATGAGCCTTGGATTAATTATATGAAAAATTTATGAGTACTACAAACATTTACAGAATGAGAGGTTTGTGAAAAAATTTAAAATAGTCAATGATGCATTCCTGGGAAAACTTGTCTTTAAACTGTGTGGTAAAGAAAATAGCAGGCTCACTGAAGAAGCTATGCAGGTGATAAATGTCTATGGATTTTACTTTGTCCAATTTCCTAAGTTTATCTATATTAGGGTTGGAGCATTTGAGGAAAAGCCTTTGAAGTTTCCAAGATATTGTTTGGACAAGATAATTTTGATTGAAATTTATAGACAACTTGTCATTGTTGAACAGAAATCAGGAAGTTCTATAAAGTCCTCAGGTGTCCTATTTCCCATAGAGATGGGCTACTATAGACGTAATAGATTCCAATATGCTGTGGAAATGGAAGGTGAACTTCATGCCTTAAATTTTAAATCTTACATCCCTAGAGCCAATTTCGACTATAAAGGTTTTGCCAAAACAAATCTGAACGTTCCTTCCTCATTTATGCACATACCAGAACTTAAGGACTATTGGAGTATTTGCTCAGATTATTTGGAAGTTAGGAGAAGATTGTGGTACAAGATGACTTTGAGGTAGATTTTCACCTTTAGGGTTAACTTGGATATAGATGGTGTCGAAGAGGATGAAAATATAGATGTGCTCGACCCTCAATATCTTGAGTAAATTGAAGCTCTCCCTATTCTAGAGATAGATTGCACAAAAATGGAAGAGGATAACTTGTAGTCTAGGATAGCCAATGTGATAAGAAAGACAGAAAACTAGCTTTAGCAAAAGAAAGCTCCTAAGATCATTTTTCAGCCCTCAGGAAAACAAGTAAAATCAAAGAAAAGGAATTCCTCAGGAAAACTTTTGTTTCAACTAACCCTGTTGTTGGTAATTCTAATGAAGGTGATCTTGAACTTGAAGTTGAACCAGTCTCCCTGAAGGTTCAAGTTCAACTTCAAAACAAACATATCATGTGGATGACCTGCTCAAGCAACTGAATATAGAATAAAGAAAAGGATCATGTAGTAAATCCCAACGTCATGGTAGATTTGGATTACCCTAAAACTAAGCAACCAGAAGAACCAGTTCTTTATTTCAATTTGTCAAGTATGTCGGACAGTCAACAGGTTCAAGGTAACACATATAGCATTCCAATGGACTCCCTTTCTCTTTTGAATGGTCATTAGACGCCTAAGAAAACTTTGATAGCTCCGAAATGGCTTGAGAATTATATTTTCAAGAAGCAGAGTGTCGTACCATTGTCTTTACCGATTGAAGATGTAGTGAGAAAGTTCTTGGGTAAAACCCCAAAGGTCAAGAAACCCAAGAGTGAATCTAGAATTGAGTTTAATGGGGATAATGACCATTGGATGGTAGAAATTGCCAAGCCAGTAAATGACAAAGGAAATGAAGATGTCTCTTTGCAAGACTATCAAATATCAAAAGTTGACTTGGGAAAAGATAGCAGAGCAGCAGATATGAAAATATTCGAAGTGTCAAACATGAAAATTACTAACAGGGTGTGGAAAGATGCCAAAGATAAGCAGGAAATCAAAGAAGCAATGAAGAACATAGCCCAATACATATATGGCATTCAGCATCCGGAGCCTCTTCCTTTGAATGAAATGCTAGCTTTGATTGATGTTAAGTCCATAGTCAACTAGAAATTCTTGGACCAAGTGCAAAGAAACAGAGCAGCTACTAAGGCATTTGAAGACTGGATTGAACATGTCAAGTCTGAAGCTATTAAGAACAAGGGCTATATAAACGAAGCTCAAAAGGAAGCCAATAGACTTATAAAAAGGGTTGAATCAAATGTTGAAACCTAGGAAAATGAAAAGGGAAATTGGGCTAAGGAAGTCCTCTGGACGGAAGAAATACAAAAATATGGTCTACAAAAATTTCTTGTTAAGTGGCCAGTGCCAAGTTTAGACGATAACACCCTTTATGTCCTAAGGGAATGTATTGAATGGAGGAATGAAGTCATGGAAGAAGGATTTTCTCAAATTAAATATTTTCTCAAAGAATTAGAGATGATAAAAGACATAATTTTGAGTGACATTGAATGGATTGACAAGCAGTGTTCTGAGGTAGAGGGAGAATCAACCAAGCCGAGTGAAGAGGTTATTAAGAACCTACAAGTGAAATTTGATGAGCTAAAGGAAACGAAAGTGTTGGTTGTGCAGGATTTTTCCAGGGTTGCTTCTATGGAATCAATTCTCATCATCAACCACAAGTATCTAGAAATGCATGATGAGAAGGTTGTGCAGATCTGAAAGGACAAAGAGGTGTGGAAGCAGAGGATTTCCTATCTAGGGTTGCCACATCAACAAGTTATTTCTACATTCACAGCCACTTATGAGAATTGGAAGGTTGCTCAACTGGTCTCAACTCTGTCACCTTAGGCCTCACAGACACTTGGATGGATTTAGGAGGTGCTTCATGCCATAGTTCTATTATTTTTCTTGTATGCTTTAAGTTAGTTATAGAAACTAAAACTATCTACCTCTGGTGAGGTAACTTTAACTATGGTTGTTTCTAGCCCTGCGTGGCTATTTATATGAAGACTTAAAAATAATGGAGGGTTGGCTCTCTGAGATATCAGAAATTGCTTTTTGAATATCTATGCTTTTGTTTCTTTAATACTAATATGATAAAACATATGTAAAATATTGTGGTTTTATATATATTAAGCTATCTGAGTAGTGAATATTGTTGTTCATTAATGCATGTGATCTATTTTCTTGTGGAGATAAATTGTATGTGAAGAGGCTTATTTTATTATATGACTTAATCCTACATCTGAAGCATTTGAGAGAATCTATTTAAATATTTTAGTTCTAATCATGTGGATAATCATTATTATCAAATTTGAATTGTTCTTTAACTTGCGCATTACTTTTGTGTTGATAAATTGAATGTTTTGCCTTAAGTATTTTCTGATTAAAAATACACATGATTCACATTCTTTCATAAATAAGATTGGATTGAATATTTTCTAGCAAGGTAGCTACACCTTGAAAAATTGGAGAGAGTTTTCTTTTATTGAAACTCAATTGCTAGTGTTGTGATTCTTCTCTTCCTTCCATTTCCTGAGAATCCTTTAATCAATTTTTGGGAAAGGAAAAATTGTTCACTAACAGTTTTTGGTGACTCTGTTGGGGAGTTGGATATTTGTATACTATGATAAAATAGTGTTGCCTATCATAGATGAACAACCAGTATTTCAACTAAATCTGGGTTTCCAAGACACACAAGAAGACCTCATATCAGACCTAAATGTGTGTTCTTGGGTAAATAGACAAAGTAACCAACAATATCTTCAGATTCAACAAGTGCTTGAGAGAAAGGAAGAAATTGGGGAAAGATTAAGAGGTATACCCATTGCCCAGGAAGTGGTTCAGGTAAAAATAATAGCTAGAGCCAATTAAATTTTTTTGAAACTGGTAGATAAAAGATACACCAGAGGAGACTGAGAAAGAGATCTTATTGACACAGATTTTGAAGACCTAGCAAAGCTTGACTTTAAACCCCAAACTCCTTCTAAAGAAAGGCGCTACAAGACAAGCAATAGACCTTCCTCCCCCACCAAGACATCTCCTGTAAGTTCTTCTTTCCAATCCTTGGTGTCATCTAGAACCTTGGTTCCTTCTTTCTTTAATTTGAAACTGTTAAACATCATCTTTCCCTCCATGGCCCAAAACCAACCTTGGGGTGTAGTTGTAGGACCTTTAAGCTTAGGGGAAAATCTGGGAAATTTGCCTAATGGTTGGGATATCCTCCCCAAATTTAGTGGTGATGAGAAGAAATCCCTTGAGGATCATTTAAATGCTTTTAATACAGCCTGTGGATTTTTAGTTGTTGCCACTTAGGATGTAGCCGTAAGACTTTTTATTCAGACCCTGACAGACACAACTATAGACTAGTTCCATAATCTACCTCGCGCCTCAATCACCAATTGGAATACTATGAAAATGACTATTGAAGCTAGGTTCAAATTATTTGATGACACCAACTCTCTTTTGATTCAGTTGAGCCAAATGAAGAAACAAATCCAAGTACCCATGCGAGAATTTGTAGTGAGATTAATAAAGAACTTCAAAATATTTCAACTGCAAGTAGACCTAATGATGAAAATTGAAAGGGATTCTTCTTGAATGTCATGCCTCATGATGTTGCTTTCCCCTTGAAAAGAGCTCGGCTAGCCACCTTAGATGTTGCTCAAATGCTTGCCATTGAATTGGAGGATGATCTAATCACGACTAGTAAATGGAGAAAATATGTCCAGGTACCTAGCTCTCAGGCCTCAACTTCCTCGTCGTCAAATCCTGTAATACAAAGACTAATGAATGACCTTATAAAAATCAAGTGATAGTTACCTAAGACCACAGGTCCTTATCAAGATATCATGTGCAAGTACTCAAACCAAGGGACCTCAAATACTGGCAAACAATTCAGTCTACCTCTTGCACAACAAATACTCCAAATTGAACCTCCTCCAAGTAAAAGTAATATGTGTATTTTTCATCTCACAGATGAACATGAAGGGGCTACATGTCCTAAAAATGTATGCCATCAACAACTTGAAGATGAAAGGAGGCTATAGCAAAAGTGACTATCAAAGATATATCCTCTGAATTACCTGGCGACTCTAGAAATTTCTACCTGGAATATGAATCAGATTCTGAAAGAGGTGGTAATATATTGGTAACCTTGGAGGATTCTTCTTGTTCATTCTAGATAAGAAATCAGCATGGGGGAAAAGAAAGTAACTGGTCGATGACACCCTTGGTTGTGCCACCAATAAAAGATATTGGAGGTCAGGCTAGTGAAAGTGACAAAGCACTAAAAGAAAACACTCCAGAAGTTCAAATTTTAAAAAGGTCTGAATTCAAATCTCCCTTTAATATAATAGATCTCTATAAATCTTCCAAAATACAAATTTCTCTCACAGATTACCTAAAAATGAATCCACATGAATTGGATAAATTGGTTGATTATGTTAAAGGCTCTTCTGTTGAACCTAGATCTTAATAAACCAATAATGTTTTTTTTAAAGGGAATCCTATGAATGAAGAAACAAAGATGGAGCAGAAGGCTGTAGAAAATCTAACCTCTACTATCTCCTCTAGTTTTAAACTAGAACCTTTCTACGTGTCCTTATTTATTTACATTTTTAAACTGAGAAATTATATTATTGATTCTGGGGCTTCAGATAATATCATGCCTTCTCCTATAGCCAAGGCATTGGATATCCTTATGACAGCCACTTTTGGTTGATGTTATTCCATGGATTCAAAGCAAGTCGCACTTATAGATCAAATCAAGGATGCTCAGGTCTCACAGGAAGCCTTTCCTGAAAAAAGATTGAAACTAACTATTTTAGTCACAAATATCCCGGCTAGCTATGGAATGCTCCTAAGTCGAACCTTTTGCAAAGATTTAGGGGGTGAGATAAAATTGGATTGGTCTCAACATATTGTTCCTATAGGAAACAAAAGGTTTCCCTTCTACCTGAAGCCAAGTCCAAATATATTATCTTTCCCTTAGAAGACCCTAAGTCTCAAATCTTGTATCAAGAGTCATATTTTTCTAACTATGTTATCATGCCTGAGAATGATGTTGCAGGTCCTGAATCCATAGATGAAGACATTCCTTGGGTTCTTGAGTTTGATGGTAGTTGTTCCACTACAGGATCAAGGGCAGGTGTAGTTCTTATTTCTCCTTCCCGAATCAAATTCTCTTTCTCATTCAAACTTGAGTTTGAGAATACAAACAATACAACAGAATATGAGGCCTTACTATTAGGCCTCGAGGAAGAAAAAAAGAAGGGTATTAAGATACTAAGAGCTCATAGAGATGTAGAGTTAATTGTAAAATAGGTTATAGATCTATTTTCTATAAAAAAAAAATGGAAGGTTGAAACATTATAGAAATAGGTTTTGGGATGAGATGGAATGGTTTGATGCCTTTTCAATTGAATCTTTCCCAAGAGAATATAACTCAAGAGCTGATGCTCTTGCAGGATCATCCTCCCTGTTAATTCCACATCCATACTTTACAAAGAATTTTTGTACAATTGAAGTGATACATAGTCCTAGTGTACCTGACAATGGCCTCTCTTTGAAAATCTTTAAAGATGATGCACACATAAATGAATTCTTGTAGGGCTTGGAGAAATTCTCCACTAATTATTTTGAAGGATCAAGGTTTGAATGTCATGAATTTCACCTGGATAAAGAGGTTAGCCCACTAGAAGGAGTGTCTCAACTCAAGGGTAATTCCATACCCAAGGGGTTAGTGGAACTTGAGAAGCTATCCGATAGAAGAGATTGTTTCATAAATCAAATTGTCAAATTGGATGATATCCCTTCTAATGAATACAAAAAGGTAAATATTGGAGATGAGCACAACCCTAAGTTGATGAACTTAGGGGTATGTTGTGATACTAATGAAATAAGTCATTTCACAAAACTGCTGAAAGAATATAGAGATATTTTTGCCTAGTCCTATGATGATCTAAGGAATTTTTGATAGGGATATTTCACACATCATATCCCTTTAAAACCTAGGACATCCCCTTTTCATTAGAAATTGAGGACTTATAATCTGAAAGTAGTCAATGCTATTTTTAAAGAGGTTGACAAAATGCTTCAAGCACGCATAATCTACCCAATACACCACTCAACATGGGTGGCTAACATAGTCCCCGTGTGAAAGCGAAGTGGAGAAATAAGGATTTGTGTGGACTTCAGAAACCTCAACCAATCAAGTCTGAACGATAACTTTTCTTTGCCTATGATGGATCAGATCATTTAAATAGTTGTTAGCTCAAAAATGTTGTCATTGCTTGATGGCTCCTCAGGATACAACCAGATCAGTGTTGCAGATGAATGTCAACATAAGATAGATTCTACCACACGTTGGGGTATGTTCTCCTATTGAAGAATGCCTTTTAGATTGATTAATTCCAGAGCTACATTTCAAAGGGCCATGAATTCCACCTTCGGTCACCTATTGACTAAAACCATCACTATCTATTTGGATGACATGGAAGTCTTTTCTAGAAGACATAAGAAGCATCTAAAAGACCTAAAGGAAGTATTGTAGAGGTGTCTAGATCATGGAGTTTCTTTAAATCCAAAGAAGTCTATCTTATGCATAAAAAAAGGAAAAATTTTGGGCCACTTTGTTTCAAAAGAAGGTATTAAAATCTATCCAGAAAGAGTTATGGCTATTCAAAAATTATGTCTCCCTGTAAATTGCAAAGGCATAAAATATTTTTTTGGTCAGGTCAATTTCTTGAGAAAGTTTGTCCCTAAGTTTGTTGAGACAACAAAACCAATGGTTGACCTTTTGAGTGAGAAGCACATTTTCAAATGGGATGAAATGGCTATGAAGTCATTTAAAAAGGTAAAAGAAGCCATATCTCAAGTCCCAACCTTGATACACTTAGACTTTAAAAAATATTTCATAATTTATTGCTATGCTTCAGAGCACACCATGGCTGGAGTATTTTTATAGAAGAATGAGAAGAATGAAGAGGTCCCTATATCCTTCATGAGGATACTCTAAAGAGACATGAACTATGTTACTCTCAAATTGAAAAATAGGCATTCACGGTGGTGAAGGCCATAAAGCAGTTTTGGTATTACATTCCTGATTCTCACTCCTTAGTGTTTGTTCCAAGTTCTATTGTTAAAAGTATCCTCACACAATAAGAAGTGGCTATAAATGATAGAGCTACTTGGGTAGAAAAGGTGCAATAATTTGACCTGGAGATTAAACCCACTAATTTAGTCAGAGGGCACGATTTGTGCAAACTAATGGCTGAAAATAAAGAAGATAAAGAAGTGCCTAATTGTCTCTTCGTTGGAATGAGTGATTCTTGGTTTTTTGATGTTGCATATTTATTGACCTATGGAGAACCCCCAAATCATCTTAAAAGAAAAGAAAATAGGAATCTACAGCTCAAAACAACAAAGTATGCTATTGTAGAAGATGTCCTATACAAAAAAGGAATGGACGGGATGTTCTTGCGATGTGTAGATAAGGACCAACAATAGAAGCTATTGCTGACATTTCACAATGAGGCTTGTGGAGGACATTACTCTTCATCTGTGATAGCCTTTAAAATATTGAGGAATTTCTATTACTAGTTGGGAATGTTTAGGGACACATACAAATGGGTGGCTAGTTGTGAAAAGTGCAAACTATTTTCAGGAAAGCCTCAGTTAGCTGCTTTACCTTTGAGACATGTAGTCATTAAAGAACCCTTTCAGTAGTGGGGCCTTGATTTCATCAGCCCTATTAATCCAATCCCAAGTGGAAGACATACTCATATTCTCACGGCCATAGATTACTTCACCAAATTGGTTGAAGTTGTGCCAATTAAGCTAACAACATCTGAAGTAGTACGCAGGTTCTTGAAAGAAAACATAGTTACGAGATTTGGGGTACCACTCAAGATAGTGACTAAAAATGCGCAGAATTTCTCATCTTGGGAAATTCAAATTTTCTGCTATGATCATGAAATCAACCTATCACATTCTTTAGATTATTTCCCTTAATATTATGAGAAAGCTTGTAGAAGAAAGAGGAAGAGATTGGCATAAAAGATACTACAAAGCCTTGTGGGCAGATAGGAATTCACCTAAAAGGGCCATTAATGGAATGTCTCCTTTTGAGCTAGTATATGGAGTAGAAGCTCAACTATCACTTCCTCTTCAACTAGCCTCCGCAAAGTTGCAAAGGTGTATCAAGAATAAAGTTTTTCAGAATTCACTAGAAAAGAGGATTTTGTATTTATCAAAAATTGAAGAAGAAAGGGATGAACTAGTTCATCACATAACCAGTCATCAAGTTAGAGTGAAAGAAATATTTTATTGGCATGCCAAACCACACAAATTTATGGAAGGAGACAAGGTTTTACTTTGGGATAAATGTCGTGAGCCAAGTGGAGCACATGGAAAGTTTGATTTTTTTTGGAAAGGTCCTTTCGAGATTTCTCAGGCCTTGGGTCCTAACGCATTCAAGCTAAGGTGTGTTGATGGAGATGAACTGCCCTTGTCTTATAATGGACAGGACCTTAAACTTTACCAGCTCTAGGTTTCTTTCATCCTCCGTGTATATAATTTTTGGATGTGTTTGTAGGTGTTAGAAAAATTTTGTTGTGTCTGGTCACCCTTTCCTTGATTAGTTTGAGTCTATTTTGTGAAACCAGTGTTTCTAGGTTCATCCTCAGTCCTTTGTAGTCCCGGTCCCTAGTCAAATCCATTTGTTACCCTTTTCTATTTATTTCCTCTCAAGTTCAGTCGTTTCATCAGATAATCCTAAGTTGAACTTGAACTTGAAACTTTGTCAAGTTCAAGTTCAAGTTCAAGTTCAAGGTCCATTGAATGTCACTAATATGTTACTATCTGCAAGGTTGTCGGTCTTTCAGTCTGTCAGATTTTGAAAGTTGAACTTGAACCTTGAACCTTGTCAGGTTCAAGTTCAAGTTCAAGTTTAAAAGCAAGGTCCAAATCATGAAATATTCTAGTCGAATGATTATTTTTTGCAGGAAAGTTCCTATTTAAAGAATCATTACCAAATTCAAACTTTTGGAAGTTTTTTGTGCAAAGTTATCGGATTTTATGGGACAATGTCGACATGTCTTAATGTGATGTATGATAGCTAGAGGTGCAGTACGAAAGGGGCCATCATTGTAAAGAGTGTGGTAATCAGAAAATTTTATTAGGAACCGTTTTGATTTGACATAAGAATTAATGAAAGGAGCTTAATGTTTCATGTCAATAACCTCTTACATAAATGTTTTTTTTTTTTTTCCATTCTACATGAATCTATCCAAGATCTTCGACAACCTTGTTAATAAATGGAAGCCTTTTATTAATAATTGTTATCAATTTCTTTTGGAGGAAGGGAGTAGTTAAAATTGTGGTAAGGAATTGCAGAAGGATTGTGCACAGTAAACTAGTGAGGTATCCTCTTCTCTGCAACTTTCAGTTTGTGGTTTCAAAAGGAAGGTTGTTCCTATATATTGTGAAGTTTCTCTTATTTTCTGTTAAAATTCCTCTTTTTCATCCCAAGCTTCTGAAAGAAAAAAGTAGAACTCTCTTACTCATCTCTCTCCCCAAAATTTGTGACACTTTCCTGGTTAATGTGAGTCTGACGGAATTATGTGAGAGGGTTAGCAATGCAGCAAAATGGTATTTTTCTAAGAATTTGGCGGGTAGTGGGTTAATGGAAGCTGCAACATTTCCACCAATCCTAACATGTCCAAAGCTAGTGCTAGAATGCATAAAGAAATATGATACTAAGAGTAGATGTATTAAGGATGCCTCGGGAGAGATTCTAGTAAGAATTATTAGGGAAACGCTCATAGAGGCTTTCAAAATCCCTCACAAAGAACCCTACGAACCCTAGACTTTCACAAAGGCAACCCGCATCTATGAATGAGATAAGAAGAAATTCAATTCTCTTATTGCACAAAGCTAGTTGTCAAAGCTAGAGAAGGGAGGCTCATGGATGCTGAAACCTTTGACTATCGAACACTTCTGAAAGGAAATTGCATATATTGTTTTCCTTTTAAACATAGTAAAAGGAAACAAACATTCCTTTCACTGGGAAGACTAGATGTATTGATTTATCCAAAAGATATTAGGAGGGGAGAAGTTTATTGACTGGACTGAGTTGATTTCTAAGAAACTTCATAGAGAGCTCTTGAACCTAAACAATTTAACCTCATTTTATATGACTTATTATCTCTTATATATCCTAGCTTGTTGTAAAGACTGGGAGAGTTTACCCCATGAGCCTTGGAGAAATGATATGAAAATTTATGAGTACTACAAACATTTAGAGAATGAGAGCTTTGCAGAAAAATTCAAAATAGTCACTAATCGTTCTTAGGAAAACTGGTCTTTGAACTGCATGGTAAAGTAAATAGTAGGCTCACTGAAGAAGCTATGTAGGTGATAAATGTCTTTGGACATTACTTTGTCCAATTTCCTAAGTTTACCTACATTAGGGTTGGAGCATTTGATGAAAAGCCTCTGAAGTTGCCAAGATATTGTTTGGACAATATTATTTTGATGGAAATTTATAGACAATTGGTCATTGTTGAACAGAAATCAAGAAGTTCTAAAATGTCCTCAAGTGTCATGTTTCCTATAGAGATGGACTACTATAGATGTAAGAGCTTCCAAGATGCTCTGGAAAATGGAAGGTGAACTTCATGCCTTAAATTGGAAATCTTACATCCCTAGAGCCAATTTTGATTATAAAGGCTTTAACAAAACAAATCTGAACATTCCTTCCACGTTTATGCACATACCATAACTTGAGGACTATTGGGATAATTTCTCAGATGATTTGGAAGTTAGGAGAAGACTGTGGTCTAGGATGACTTTGATGTAGATTATCACCTTTAGGGTTAACTAGGATATAGATGGTGTCGAAGAGGATGAAAACATAGATGTGCTCAACCCTCAATATCTCAAGAAAATTGAAGCTCTCCCTATTCCAAAGATAGATTGGATGAAAATGGAAGAGGATAACTTGCAGTCTGGGATAGCCAATATGATAAGAAGGACAAAAAGGTGGCTTCAGAAAAGAAATATCCTAAGATCATTTCTCAGCCCTCAGGAAAACAAGTAAAATCAAAGAAAAGGAATTCCTCGAGAAATTTTTTTGTTTCAACTAACCCTGTTGTTGGTAATTCTATTGCAGGTGATCTTTAACTTGAAATTGAACCGGTCTCCCTGAATGTTCAAGTTCAACTTCAAACCAAACCTATCACGTGGATGACCCACTCAAGAAGCTGGATAAATAATAAAGAAAAGGATACTGTAGTAAATCCCAATGTCATGGTAGATTTGGATTCTCCTAAAATTGAGCAACCAGAAGAACCAATTCTTGATTTCAATTTGTCCATTACGTCTGATAGTCAGCAAGTTCAAGGTAACACAGATAGCACTCCAACGGACTCCCTTTCTCTTCTGAGTGGTCATGAGATGCCTAAGAAAACATTGATAGCTCTGAAATGGCTTGAGAATTCCATTGCCAAGAAATGGAGTGTCATGCCATTGTCTTTACCAATTGAAGATGCGGTGAGTTATTGCGTGGGTAAAACCCCAAAGGTTAAGAAACCCAAGACTAAATCTAGATTTGAGTTCAATGAGGATACCGGCCATTGGATGGTAGAAATTTCCAAGCCATTAAATGACAAAGGAAATGAAGATGTCTCTGTGCAAGACTATCAAATATCAAAAGTTGAATTGAGAAAAGATAGCAGAGCAGTAGATACAAAAATATTTGAAGTGTCAAACAAGAAAATTGTTAACAGGGTGTAGAAAGATACCAAAGATAAGCAGGAAATGAAAGAAGAAATGAAGAAAATGGCCCAATACATATATGTCATTCAGCATCCAGAGCCCCTTCCTTTGAATGAAATGCTAGCTTCGATCGATGTTAAGTCCCCGGTCAACCAGAAATTCTTGGACCAAGTGCAAAGAAATAGAGCAGTTACCAGGGCATTTGAAATCTGGATTGAACATGTCAATTTTGAAGCTACTAAGCACATGGATTGTTTAAATGAAGCTCAAAAGGAAGCTAATAGCCTTATCAAAAGGGTTGAATCAAATGTTGAAACTTGGGAAAATGAAAAGGGAAATTGGGCTAAGGAAGTCATGTGGATGGAAGACATACAAAAATATAGTCTACAGAAATTTCTTATTGAGTGGCCAGTCCCAGGTTTAGATGATAAAACTCTTTATGTCCTAAGGGAATGTATTGAATAGAGGAATGAATTCGTGGCACAAGGAGTTTATGAAATTAAATATTTTCTCAAAGAATTAGAGATGATAAAAGACATAATTTTAAGTGACATCGAATGGATTGACAAGAAGTGTTCTGAGGAAGAGAGAGAATCAACTAGGCCGAGCACAGAGGTTATTAAGAACCTACAAGTGAAACTTGATGAACTAAAGGAAATGAAAGTGTTGGTTGTGCAGGATTTTTCTAGGGTTACTCGTATGGAATCAATGCTCATCATCCATCAGAAGCATCTAGAAATACATGATGAGAAGTTTGTGTAGATCTAAAAGGACAAAGAGGTGTGGAAGTAGAGGATTTCCTATCTGGGGTTTCCACATCAATGGGTTATTTCTGTATTCACTGCCTCTTATGAGAATTTGAAGGTTGCTCGGCTAGTCTCAACTTCATCGCCTTAGGCCTCACAGACACTTGGATGGATTAAGGAGGCGCTTCGCATCATAGTTTCGCTATTTTTCTTTTATGCTTTAACTTAGTTATAAAAACTAAAAGTATCTACCTCTAGTAAGGTAACTTTAACTATGGTTGTTTCTATCCCTTCATGGTTATTTATATGAAGACTTAAAACTAATGGAGGGTCAGCTCTCTAAGATATTAGAAACTACTTTTTGAATATCTATGCTTTTGTGTCTTTAAAACAGATATGATAAAACGTATGTAAAATCATGTGGTTTTATATATATTAAGCTATCTGAGTAGTGAATACTATTTTTCATTAATGCATGTGATCTATTTTCTTATGGAGATAAAACATATGTGAAGAGGCTTATTTTATTATATGATTTAATCCTGTATCTGAAGCAGAAGAGAGAATCTATTTAAAGATTTTAGTTCTAATCATGTGGATAATCATTATTATCAAATTTGAATGGTTCTTTAACTTGCACATTCTTTTTGTGTTGATGAATTGAATGTTCTTCCTTAAGTATTTTCTAGTTAAAAATACCCATGATTCACATTCTTTCATAAATAAGATTGGATTGAATATTTTCTAGCAAGGTAGCTGCACCTTGAAAAACTGTAGAGAGTTTTCTTTTATACTAACTCAATTGTTAGTGTTGTGATTATTCTCTTCTTTCCATTTTCTAAGAATCATTTAATCAATTTTTTGGAAAGGAAAAAATGTTCACTAACAGCTGTTATTTATGCTTTGAACAAATTTTTCCATTAAATCATAGGCTACCAAATATTCATGCATACTGATCGTGCAGCCATAAAATATCTAGCTAACAAACCTTCTATCACAGGAAGGTTAGCTCAATGGATTCTACTGTTGTATTAATTTGATATTACAATAGTGGATAAGCTAGGAAAGTTTAACGTAGTTTCTAACTTCCTCTCAAGATTGCAGAATGTGGATGAACCTCAAATAATTGATGGTAGCTTCCATGATGACTACCTATTCTCCATTTCAGCAAAAAACCCCTGGTATGCCGACATTACTAACTATTTAGTTTATCAAAAGGTACCTCCATATTTATCCTCAAAAGAAAAGAGGCTACTAATAGAAAAGACTTTCAACTTTTCATGGATTTTGCTTGTCTATTCTATACTGACCCTGATCAATTATTGAGGAGATGTGTTAGGGAGATGAGACTTATGGCATCCTCCATGCCTGCCACGATGAGCCTTGTGGAGGGAATTGTGTAGCCAAAAGAACAACAATGAAGATATTGAACATTTTCTACTACTGACCAACCCTACATAAGGATGCAGTCAACTACACTAGGAAATATGCTCGATGCCAACAGATGGGGTGACTAACTAAGTTTGATGAAATGCCTCTCTTTCCCCAAGTGGTAGTCACTCCCTTTGATAAATGGGGATTGGATTTTGTCAGACCCACCAGTCCTTCATCTAATGATAATTCATATATTCTTGTGTGCACTGACTACATGACAAAATAAGTGGAGGTGCGAGCCATGAAGCATGCTCAGGATAACAAGGTAGCTAAGTTTCTATATGAGGAAATATTTACATGATATGGTGTACCCCAAGAATTGGTCACTGACCATGGTGCTTAATTTATATCAACATTGATCACTGCCCTAATGAATGAGTATAATATTTTTCACAGAAAATCAAGTCCATATCATCCAGAAGTGAATGGTCAAGCAGAAATCACTAACAGGGAAATAGAAGCAATCTTGACCAAAACAGTGCAAATAAATAAAAAGGACTGGAGCACCAGATTACAAGAAGCAGTATGGGCATATAGGACCACATGGAAAAAAACAAATAGTTTCACTCCTTTTGAATTGGTTTATGGGAAGAACATTGTAATGCCCATAGAATTTGAGCATAAAACCTTATGAACAACATTACAGCTCAACATTGATCTTCCTACAGCACAACGCAATGGGATCCTGTAGCTCAACCATCTGGATGAAATGAGGAAGGAAACTCTATAGCAAATTGAGATGGTCTAGTTACTGTGCAAAAAGTGGTATGATTCACATATCCTAAACAAACGGTTTATTCCTAGTGACTAGGCTATTTTGTATGACTCCAGATTTCAGGAGACACAAGGTAAGCTTACTACAAGATGGCTTGACCCCTATGAAATTGAACATGTTTATGCTAATGGTGTAGTTTAGTTATCCACTATCGACACTGTACATTTCAAGTTGTTGGTAAATGGACATAGACTTTGTCTATACCATAAGCCAAAAAAAAAGGTCGACTTCCTACGGAAGTTTGAGATTTCTCCTATTGCAGGTGAACCCCCTATAGTGAATAAAGATCCTACAGTTGATGACCCTCCTGCAGCTGATGGACCTCCTCCAGTTGAAGATTTTCATGTAGCTGATGGATCTCCTCCAACTGAAGACTCTCCCACAATCAATTACTTACTCTAATCATCTATTTGACTCTACAGGAATGCAGTCATAATAAAAATTTCATTTCCCACGAAAATATCTTTTGCCATAATAAAGAAGCCATCACATCACATCCCATCAAATTTTTCTGCCATATTCATTCATCTGTCACATCATTATTACACCAAATATTACTTTTTGTTGGGCCCACGTCACTCGATCTTTATGGATTTGGGCATTTAAAGGTTATTATATTCTAGGTATGCATTCATTTATTATTTATAATGCTCTTTACTTAATTTGACATCATTATCAAATGGATTACAATTAATTTAGTAATTCATCCAAGTACCACTGTCCTAACAAACCAATCATGTGAGGACATCTGCCTCATTTTTCATGAGGGGCAGTCTGTTTAAGTTGTGTTGTAATAAATATCCTTTCTTAAATTTTCCATTATTAATTTTCAAGGTTATAAGGCACAATCATTGATTTAACAACCCCTGCATACAAAATTCCCTATAGCTTTATTTTTAAAATCCAAAATTCCATCCCCAGTCTTTCAAAAAAATTCAAAATACCTCTGCCATTTGTCCAAACTACCCATTAAATGAGCTAGGAAGCCCAACGAGTTGATCATCCAACCCTAGTTTAGCAGAAGACTGGGTAGCATAAAGGGCATAATTGTTAGGAAGACTGTTGGAATTGAAGGGATTAAGCTTACAAAATTTCTCAATGTCTCAGTAAGAATAATGGGTGGGAAACCTATACGACATGAGTTGACAAATCATACATCCCTGTTGAAAGATCAGACCAGCATCCAAGTTTTCAACCGGGTAGGTTGGCTTTCATATTTTGTAAGGTTATGTAGTTATGACGAGGCCATAGCACTAGAATTTTTGCAGACCTATAGTAATGAGGTTTCTTACGTAAAAGGATTATGAGTAGAGGCTTATAAAGCATGAATTACAGAAGTTTTTGGACTTCCTACCATTGGAGAATCCTTTCCATATGGGCATGATCTGTGAACAGCCTGAGATGAATTATCTCTTCCCAGAGACATTGGACTAGAATGTAGTAAACAAGGTGTCAAAAGAACATCTCTTCCAGGTGAGTACCCTCAATTAGAAATTCATATTATAAGGTACATTACATGAGAGGGATGGTTTTCTTCCTTGCATGCCATACATTTTAAGTTTTTGAGTCATTTGCGGCATGGCCGCCTGGTAAATGTACCCAATTTTCTATATTACCTGTTGAACTCAAGTTTTGAGGAAGTGAGGAAGGGAAGGAAAAATGTTGTCACCCACCATGTGTTGATAAAACTCTTGGTGTAAAGGTCTCTACGCAATACCTCTCCCATGACCAAGGATGAGTTTATCGTAGCACCCTATGTACAATTGCATGGTGAAAGGCCATAACCTGTAATTCAAGAAGAGCAGGGAAATATCCCTAATGAGGCCATTCCTAAAAATGTTGAGTCTTCTATTCCATAAAAGTATCAGGAAAAACCTTCTACTTTAGGAACTGATAAAGAAAATGTGGCATCTAATAATCCAAACCCTAACCTAGAGGGCGGTGAAATCAAAGTTCCTACAAATTTCCAAAATACAAGGGTAGAATAGTTTGCCCAGATGAAAGAAAAGGGAAAATAAAAAATGGTCGAGTATGTTATGGATAACACCCATGTTCCTCCTCTAGCCACTCTTGCCACAAGGAAAAATACCTCACAAAAGTATCCCGCAACACCAGTCGACACCCTACCATGACGAAGTGTTTGTTTGAACACAAAAAAAATAGAAAAGGACTCACGTGTAATAAGTGGTTCTACCCCTGATGTTCCTATTAAGGAACCCATGGAAGAACAACCACAAGTAGGTAGTTGATTCACAGGGTGTCATGATGTGATGGAAGAGGATCATGCATCTGAGATTCCAGATAAGGAAACCGAGAACAAGGAAACAAAGCACAAAGAAGTAGAGAAAAATGAAATCTCTGATGTGTCTTCTTCTAAGAAAGAAAACATTCAAGAGAATGATGTCTTGGCAGCATCTGAGAAGATTCCACTAGGAAACCAAGAATAAATAGCAGCATAACAAGTTCAACTAGAAAACTAATAAGAGATAGCAACAGATAAAGTTCCACCAAGAAACCAAGGAAAGGTAACAATCCACTCCCTCTCCATTGACTATTTTACATAAATCCAATATGAAAAGTCAATGTGGGAACTGGAAAGGGACAGACTAAAAAAGGAAATAGGAATAAAATAGTAGGGAATTTAACTTTTACAAGGAAAAATAGATTCGGTCACAAATCTAATTCCTAAACTAATAGAATGCAGACCACCTCCTAGGGTCTATGCCTTATGTTTAAAAGAGAAGTTTTTAATGTTCAAATTAATGAGGGTTCTTAGAGAACTAAACACAGACATAAGCTCACCCCATGAATTTGTGGCTGCATGTGAAGTATCACTAGACTGTATTAGGAACCTCCTATGTGAACTTTACTTACACAATCATGTTGTTCTCTCCAATACTAACTGGAACCCTCTGCTATTTGTCGGTGATATTCACCTGTATGCTCTTCTTTCTTGGGAAAGTAATGAAATAAACTATGGGGAACAACTAAGAAAATATAGGGAATTTGAATGATCGATCCCACTTCTCCTGCATGTAGAAAGTGGCTGACCCTGTAGGTTATACTGTGATTGGATGAAAATAGTTTTTGGATTCCATGACTCAAAACAAAGAAGGAGAATTCTAAGCAACTGATAATAGGTCTTTCTAGATTTTGAGAGACTCTCTTTAGCAGAAGGCCATAGGGTAGCAGAAGGATTAGGACAAATATGGGCCATGTTAACAATGACATTAAATAAGGCAGAGCCTCAGTCTCATTAAACTTCAAGATGCAATGCAATGAGTTCAATGGTATATACAATTGGGACGACAACCGTGACCTAAGAGTTGGTTGCCCCTTACCTTCCAACCTCCTCTTCTTTTATGGGCATTATATAGCTATGTGGACAATGAGGTGGATGAACAATTAGAGCTGAGTCAACACATTAAGATGGAATAGAAAATGGATTCTACTGGCGTGTATGCAGTTCTATGAGTGGCAAGACTCAAGAAGGGGATCTCAGGGTTCTTGCAAAGATCTATAATGTCTGAGTGCCTGACGATCAACACTAGTCTTCGTAGGGGGGAAATGATAAGGCATATTAATTCCATATTTTAGATACCCTAGGATAGTTTCTGCTAGGTCATTTTTCTTTGTTTTGCTATATTTTCTCAAAGACTTTATACTTAGTTCTGCTATTATGTGGCATTTAGCCACTAGACTTCTATTATGGTTTTAAACACACTTAATATGCTATACTTGGATGAATATGCTATATTACTTACTTTAAAATTATGATTGTCTTTATAAGTAAAATAGTTGATTGAACATAAATAATGCATGCTTTTTTTGGTGTTTATTACCATGAATGTCTTTATCCTAACATCTAAAGTGTTGTGCATCAATATAGCAACCATCATCTTGACTAGGTGAAATGCACTCATATGCTAGATGCTTGACCTGGTCTTACAACAAACTCCAATGGAGAAAGATTAACACAACACTATAAAATAGTTTTTGAGTGATCAAGGTGGCAGTCATCGAGTAAGGACTGAGACAACATAATGAATTCTCTGAAGAAATCTAGGAGAGAGTGGGAAGTTAGATCTATTGTCAAAGAATCTCTTTCCTCTTTTCTAGATCTATTATGTTTCCAGTAGTATAGCTTTCTTCCTTTTTTTTAATAGTGTTGTAATAAAAGCTCCGCCTATTTCTATGGCGTGATTAGTTAGCAATTAGAATTTTTCCTTTTAAATAAAGCCTCGCTCCTGCATGAGGAGGGCATTATTAGTTTAGTTGCAATATAGTTTCATTCTATTGTTTACTGGTTTTCATACATATATGTACTCAGTTATTCAATTAATGAGTAAATGAAGTATTGAGATTTAACTTTGCATAATTAAGTGTTTGGGGTATTCATCCAAGGGGGCCCACTTGGTGAGAAATCCATAGTTAGTTAGGTTCATTCTATTTAAATTCATTTTCCTGCATTTCTGTTATTTCAGTATTAGTGTTGAGTTGTTCCTGTAGATAAAGCCAAAAGCTAGCTATCGCTTCTTGTAGCCAAAGTGGCAGAGAAACTAAAGCATAATAGTTTAGTTTGAAAAAGTCTTCATATTTTGTTAGCAACTTCACTTCTGCAATTTCCATTCTAGTACTTTCTTTTCTGCAGCTATAGTTTAATTTCCATTCTAGCATTTGCTTCATGCAGTCATAAAATAGTTTCCTCCTAGTATTGGTTTCCTACAACAACTGTAGAATGTGTGGATGAGTGGTACTTGGTGCATATATCTTGCTGGCCCATTTCAAGTAACATGTCCCTGGGTAGACATATTAAATGAATTTTTATAAGGAGGATAAACTACTCGTTCAGATGTCCAATCCCTGAGTTATGGATTATGTTGTCATTTATCGAAACATATTATCAGTATTAAGTTAGTAGGACTTAAGGATGAAGTTTTGGGATAAGGACTTAGAAAATTATCTAAGTATCACAAGATTTATCTGTCAGCATGTAGAGACTATTTTGGTCAATGTAGTTCATAGAGATATTTCAAGCATGTGCGCACTTGGCTACAGATAGTATGGAGTGTGTAGATCCTATAGCTAAAAGCACCTAACTATACAACCTGTACGGACAAAGTTATTATTGTTTCACAGAAACAGTGTTGAGCTAACAGAACAAAGTAACAAAAAGAAAATGTATATTTTGGCTTAAGGGATTATTTTGTTTATCAAAATATTGACTTAACTAGTTAGGGATGACATCCTAGATGTTAACCCTAAGTCAGCAAGAAGTAACTTTATGTTTTGGGAAGCATGTAATGAATTAAAGGCTGACTGAAAGGTTATTTTTGTAATACTTGTATAAAGGAAAGAAATGTGTAATGCGAAGTTGTAGAAAGTTATTGTATTGATGCATATTGATGTACTATGTGAATTCTGATGTATGATCATAGTAGTGCAATTTTGTGATAAGTTTTGAAAAGAGCATCAAAGGAAAATCATAATATTGAAGATATTCAACAACAGTGAAAGGTTTTGTTCATTATCTTTTGTATTGAAGATTATCATTGTACATTTCATGTTTGGGTAGTGAGCTCATCTTGCATACATACTTTTTTATTTTGTAATACCAACTCCTAATAGGGTTGAGGTTTCTAACAAGGCCTATGTCCTCTAACAAGGATTGAGACACTATACATATCTAATAGATTCCTCACAGGGTCAATATCTTTCACAAGATACTTTTGATTAGTGGATCATTTAGTGGGTACCATCTCCACCGGAGTTTTCCCTTGGCTAGGGTTTCCTCGATAACAAATATGGTGTTATGAGTTTCATTGTTTTATGGCTATGTTTACTGTTCAATTTAATCAGTTTAGTTTCTTATGCAAGTTACAAGTTAATTAATAATATCCATACTTGGTAAAAAGTTAAAGTTTGTGAAATGTTGATTCACTCCCCCTCTCAGTATTTCTTATTTCTAACAATTGGTATCAAAGCACAGTTACTCAGAGAAGGCCTAACAGGTTGAGTAAGATCTCTATAGATATCGAGCAATTGCAGATGAATCTAGAAGAATCTCTTGAGCAGATTGATATTATTGTTAGGAATAATAGTCCACAATACAACTTAGAGGGGGGGTGATTCAGTTGTATAAAAAAAAATTAAACTTTAAAATTTAATCTCATCAATATCAAAAATAATGAACACAATGAATGCCAACACAATAACACAATATTTTGGTCTCAGGGAAACCCTGTTAAAGGTAAAAACCCCGGTGGGAAATAGCACCCACAAATGATGTACTGAGAGTATAGTAATCCTTGTTAGAAGATATATCCCTGTTAGGAGCTTATTGAAACATTACAGTACATAGTCCTTGTTAGAGGACAGACCCTGTTAGGAGTCAACAACAATAGAGGGCTCACTACCCAAAGAAGCTTAAATCCACCTTCAGAACTCACTAATTTGCAACCGGTGTATATGAAGAAATACATAATATTTTGAGTTGTTTTGTCATGCCCAAAATTAGGGCAAAACACACAGCAATTTTTTTTCCTAAAGTCACTAACACAAGGTTACATACTAAAACACGAGGACAAAACATCAACCAATGCACACAGCTTACAAGGGGATTCGATGAAAGTGTTGGTTTGCCGACATCCCCATTACGTCAGGTTCACTAGGTCAAATAACTCACTAACTGGGGTTAATTATAATGGATAATGAGGGAGAAATCCCTATAAAAAAACACTCCAAATTTTAAGCCATTAATGCTTGAATGAAAGAATAATTAAAGATTTAATTTATAAAAGACTTAAGTATAACATGTAGTTATTTATCAATATCCTAATGTCTCAATGATTAAATTAATAATAATGGTTAGGGGTTGAAATCATACCTAGGTCCATCTAGGAATTATAGATTAATTAATCCCTAGAGGAAATAATGACTACGAGATAATAAAAGTACATTGAAATAGTGAGGGTCTAAAAATTTAGTAATATAATAATCAAATTAACAATAATGAAGATAAAAGTTTACTTGCACAACTAAAATAATTAACGATTAATAAATATATAATTAAATAGAAAGAACCCAAATTCCTCAAAATAAATGATTTGAAAAAGTCTAAATAACATGTCAACCAAAAATCACTTCAAATCCTGAAATAATAGGGGACTCTAAAAATTAAAAAAAGGCATAAAGTTAACATTAAGGAATTCATAACTAGAAGTGGAGATTATAAAGTCCACAAAATTTAACGAACAGAGAAAGAAGATATAACAAGAATATGATAAAATAAAATATAAGGTTAAAATCCAAAGGTCAAACAACCCTAAAATGGAATTAGGGTTTGGGCCCAAATAAAGCTAGGCCTAAAACCCTAATCTCTAGCTATTCCTCATTCTCCTTTTCTAAGATGGCAAGGGTTGCAGGTTGACCACAGGGTTTTAGGTGAGGATATGGAATAGGGTATTCACCCAAGAACACATGATTGTATACACACTCTCCAGTGTGTGTATACTTTCATTTGAGCTTGAGAAAATACCTCCAGGGAACCAGGCTTCATGAAGAAAGCACAGAGATGGGATTTCAGAGTCAATTCATACATTTTAAGCCTACCTCAGGCACTGGTCTTATACCAGTAAGTAGGTCTTTGCATTAAAAGTTGACCTCCAGAAGAATATCTAAATTCCAATACATTCACAGTTATACATAGGCCTATCTAAAATTTAATAGGATAAATAGAGTGTAACTAGTTATGTGCTTCATAAATTATTACTATGCACAAAGTTTAATATTACTACAAGAAAGATCTAAATCTAGAAAGATGTTTATCGAAGGCTAAAATCACTTCCTTGTTTAATGCGCAAGTGGGCAGATTCCATTAAAATCTAATATTAATTTTGAAGCATAACTAATCGCAATATTACATTTACATCTCTAGAATGAGATCAAAGAAATGTGGGATGGTTTGTACTGGCTCGGATTTCAAACCCATTAATTTTCTTTTAAAAAAACAAAATTGAAAATAAATCACATGATAACTTTAGATATCGAGCGGCCATTATTTTTTTAAAAAAAGCTTTGAAAGATAAGAGGGTTTCATTTAATATTACCATATGCCAAAGTAAGATTAAAAAAATGTCTTAACACAAAAACTTCAATGCAAAAGGGCTCGGCCCGCAGATCACGCCGCGGGAGGGAAGAAGAGGAGCAGTCTCATCCCGCAGCAACTATGGTGGCAGCACCACCATTGCAGCCCCTGCAAGGGGACTGTTATGGTGCCGTTGCCCACCACAAATCCCCCGCTTGGACCTCACACCAGCAGCACCACCAGACAGGGATGCAGCAAGGGCACGACATAAGGGTGCTTCAATAATGACCTAACAATCACGAAGCCCTAAAATAAATACAGTTTTATATTTTTTTTTTAAGTTTCAATATGTAGATTTTGAGTCATACTTGTTGGGTATAAAATAAAAAAGGGTATGCTCTAATATGTTTATATGATAATAATACAGATATAAGTATATTTAAATGAAGCTTTACCAATTCTAAGAGAACTTAGTTTTAAAAAAGAAATCAGTATGTTAAATTTATATCTTGCTGCATTAAATTATATAAAGGAACAATGAAGAACTTTAGACATAATTAAAGAAGAAGAAATAAATTATCAACATACACATTTATGTTCATACCCATTTAATATGCTTTCTTGTAGATTTAATGATATCACATATAAAGGATTAATAACCTACTTTTTCCCAAGCAACAATATTAATGAGCATATATTTATAAGAAAGCTTCCAATAATGAAGGTATACCTTTTTTTGGTGGGGGGGAGTATTAAATTAAAACAACAACAAAATATTTACATTGATTTTATCTATTTTAGACATCAATCCTATGTGTCTTTTCAATGAAAGGAAAGATCAAAACATCCTTCTCATAAAACATTTTAGTGCAATAGAAGGAAGAAATATATTTTAACATACTATCTTTTTACAAGCATATCATATGCTAGGCTTTCTAACATAGCCTTGTTAAAATAAATTACACAAAGGCTCAAGGCCAAACAACTAAATAACATGAAGAAGAAGTAATTTCCAAATTCTCTTTAACTCCTTGAAACCAGCAAGCTATGGCATTGAAAAAATCTACAAAACAACAAATAGACCATGGAGGCTCACCTCCCAACCTAGGCCATTTCATGGCCACCCCTGAGCTAGGGGAAATAAAGATGGATAGGGGTTTTAACATGCATACATAACACATTAACAAACAAAAATCAGCAACAAATTTAAACATCAAATTCCCTTTCCCAATGAGATAACAAAATTTGAAATAGGTCTTGCACAGTTAGTATTTGATAGTAAATGATTTAAGGAAGCTATGGTTAAGAGAGCATGAGATTTTAAGTTTTTATGAAAGTGTGTAAAGCGCAAGAAGTTCATTGATGAACAAATACAATTGTTTAGCAATTTTGTACTTGTGCAATTAATGCAAAGATCAATCTAAGGTTATTTATGGACCAAAATTGAATTTTTAAGCACTATTTGATCGAGCAAGAGATAAAGAAGCATTTAGAGAAAATTGAAGAGAAGAGTCTATTAGTCCATTTTCTTATCATAGAAAAATCCTATGAAAATGGCCTATTTCCCTGTAGTGTTTTGTAAAGTTGTCCCGCCCTGCTACAACTTGTTTCATCTTGTGAACAAGATTCTCAGTGTTTCATGGGTTGTTCCCTTAGCCTCAAATAGTTTTCCATGTCACCATGCTCCAGTTCAAATCGCATGTGCTAATTCGTAAAAACCAGGGAGTTATCGTTGTTTGAAGATCTGCAGGAAATGGCTTATGTCGCAGGGTTTCAAAACTATCTAAGCATAAAAACCCTCGATGTTTTCACATTTCTTTGTTACCTTTGTGTCAATATGAAAACCTTGGTTGTTTTTGGCCTTTTGCCTCTTTGCAACTAGTCTCTGACACTAGCATCTCTTATGTGCGTTGTTACAACTGTGTGGGGCCTAGTTCTTCATGGTGTTTAGTCACTCAATCTCCAGTTTCCCAGGTGGTTAACTTTTTCATTCGGTGATTGGACGACTGCATGTTCGCGAGGGCTCTTGATTTGACCATGGTTAAGAAAAATGTCTTGCGACTTGGAGAATGCCTTCAGTCGCGCAATCTCCAGATGACTTAGACTTAAGTGCTTGCCGGGGTTTGTGATCATGCAACAACCGTCTGATCTTCCAGCGTTTAAAGGGCTGACGGGTTGTGGGACCTTTTGCCAGGAGATGCTAACGTGCGTGTTTTTCATTGTTTGTGGAGGTGATGACAGGGAAGTTGTCAGTGGGGTCGAGGGTTGCAATATGTTTAAAGGGGGTGCAGTTGTCAGTTAATCTAACAGTTGTCGCATTGCCAAGAAGGAAAAGTGCTCGATGATTATTCATGGAGGCAACACGATAGCCATTGATTCTTCTCTTTAGTGAGGTCTGACAGTGCGGTGGGTCCAGTTGTCAGGTCTTCCTGACATGTTCATTTCTAATTGGTTGTGCTTGGTGATGACATGGTTTTTCTCAGTGGGGCCGGTGTGTTCGGTGTCTGGGCATGTTTTAAGTTAGGATATGTATGTGGTTGTCGCATGTCTATGAAATGAAGTTGCACGAGGTTTATTCTTTGTGCTTATGTGATAACCGTCTGATGGTGTGCTAAGTAAGGCATTCGGTCTAAGGTGCCAGTCATGCTGAGGTGCTGGATTTTTTATTAGTCGCTGAGGTGGTGACATGGCTGTGGAATTTTCTTGGGCTTGTTGACCATTGTGTTAAATTATATGGACCGTCCGATCTACTGAGAAAATATAAGATCGATGGTTGTGTTTTAAAGTTTGATCAGGTTAGCCGTTGTAGCTAAATTTTGAATCTTTCCCAAGGGTTTCTTACCAGTATTTTCATAGTGAGTCGTATATGACAAATGGGTTGTTGCGAGTTGATTTTCCAGGACGGTTGCAGTTAGAAAAATGATGCAAAGATCTAGGCGGTCGTCCTGATCTGATTTTGCTTCCTGGGGTACCATGTAGTTTTAAATGTGAAGGCTTGTTGCTCTTCGCAGGTGGCTAGGGTTTGGAGTATGTCAATGATCTTCATGTTATGTACACACGAAGATTTCCAAGCTAGTCCTAGCATTGAAGTTTGTTTTTCTACAACAAGAAGTCAATAATTTGTGATCGCAGTTAGCCAATGGTGATGAAACCAATGTATTGGTATATCAGATTTGATCTGATTTTTCTATTTTTCTAGGCTTTCTATGCATTCTTTTATTTCTTGTCAGGTGAGGTTGTTGTAGAACAAGTTTTGTGCTCTAAATGATCTATAGCTTGTTGCAATCCTTGTTCCTATAAAAAAAATTTCATGATCATTTAGAAGCGTTCCAATTTCCTATCCAGATCTGGCTCCTAGTTCCAACCTTTTGGTTCCATTCCAAGGTTCCTTCCCCTGGTCCCATGAATGTTCTTTCCTGTAATATATTTCCTTCTTCTTTGCATATAGGGTGTTCCCTCTTTCCTTTCTGGCTATGAGAATACAATATAAGTTGTAACAAATTGTCTTATGTATGAGATTTCAACATATTTGTACTACTATTAGATTGTCTCCATTTGAGTTTTAAGCTTATTGATTAGAGCATCAAGGGTGTTTTAGTCTTTCTTTTTGCATTTCCAAAGTGTCTACATTAGATTTTTTTTCATAGAAGCAACTAAGTTTATGACTGGTTTTCAAATGTGTATGAGTTTGGGTATCAAGGGTATATCATGCTTGTCTTTCAACTGATGTTGATTAATGTATTACTTGATTCCTAGGTCTCTTCTAAGGGGAGGGTTAAAATCCTTTGAATAGGTGATAGTATGTGTGGGTACACAGGTGGATTGTTGAAGTGTGATCTGATCAGTGGTGGATGTGTTGTCTTCTTGTTTCATAGCTCTATTGCAGTGATGTATTTGACTCTGCTGCCCATTGGATAAGGCACTGGTTTATGAGAGATTTGGGGTATTTCAGGGGTCCATTCAACCCAACATCAAAATCATTCAAATGAAATACTTTTCCTTTCATGTTGGTAGTAGGTAGTAGGATGTTCATTCTATTTTTCAAATTCATTCTATGCAAGTAGGACTATTGCATAAGATTATGGTCATTGGGGTATAGGATACCTATAGGGGTCTGAAAGCTATTCCACAATAATATATCTGCAGGCTGTTTGTTCATCAAGAAGAGTCATGAGTGTGCAGATAAGGCAATACCCACCTGAGTGATGTGGAGTTTAAAGAAGAAGAAGGATGTCTTCGATCCTCATCAATTGGCACTTTTTCCTATCAGACTTTGGAGCGGTTACTAACCAATTTTTCATCATAGTGTAAACCTAACAGTGGGGGAAAAAGTGGGAACCAAAAAAATGGTGACTCTACTGGGGAAGAAGTAAAAGACAGCAAGTTTCCTTTCTTGGCTGGATCATCCCAGAGTCTTGGTTAAAAATATAGAGTCAGCAGTAAAAATAAAGCATTTGCTAAAATATTCTCACTAATTATTGAGTGGCGACTCTGAGTTCTCTACTTGATCAGTGCAATTCCTGATAAACAGTGTGTAATCCTAGTGAAATTTTTAGTTGGCTGGAAGGAGATACAAAAACATAAAACATTTTCCTCTTCAAGGAGGTGGTGACTCTAAAAAAAAATCTGATGGAGCTACAGGGTGAGCTCTAGATTTGCCCTACCTTCCAATCAATAAGTTGAGTTTCTGCTGCAGAATTTCCAGGTATTATATTTTCATGTTTGGAATGTTTCCTTATAAGGTGATTTAACCACTAATAAAAGGAAAAGGTGTGAAAGAGAGGTTTGCATGCTTCAAAGAATCAAGGTTGCAGTTTTGCAAAATTTTAGTGAAGCATGGATGTAGTCCTTGTGATTAGAGAACATGGGTAGTGATCAATATAGTTTTATTTTTCAGCCCATGATTATTCACATATGTTGGCAGTGGAATGGTCATGATATTTTTGGGTGTTTGGTCACATGTGTGGATGAAAATCAGGCCTTTCATTCAGGAGGGTCTTTGATTTTGTTTTGGTGGCCGAGGGCCATCAAGTAAAGTTTCAATCTTGTAAATATTTCCCTCTCCCTATTGTGTGTTTCCCTTCCTGCTTTCATGTTTCCTGTTTGCCATTTTTTGTGAGGGTTCCCTTGTTTTTGGTCTTGTGGGTGGTCTGCTTCCTCCAAAAATTTTGAATCCTTTCCATGCCTGCAAGAGGCATGCATCCCCAAATAGAGCCACTATTAGTCCATTTTCCTATCATAGAAAAATCCTATGAAAATGGCCTATTTCCCTATAGTGTTTTGTGAAGTTGTCCCACCCTGTTGTAACTTGTTTCAGCTTGTGAACAAGATTCTCAAAGTTTCATGGCTTGTGCCCTTAGCCTCAGATAGTTTTTCATGTCACCATGCTCCAGTTCAGATCACATGTGCTAATTCATAAAAACTAGGGAGTTATCATTGTTTGAAGATCTGTAGGAAATGGCTTATGTCGTAGGGTTTCAAAACTGTCTAAGCATAAAAACCCTCGATGTTTTCACATTTCTTTGTTACCTTTGTGTCAATATGAAAACCTTGGTTGTTTTTGGCCTTTCACCTCTTCGCAGCTAGTCTCTGACACCAGCATCTCTTATGTGCGCTGTTGCGACTGTGTGGGGCCCAGTTCTTCATGGTGTTCAATCGCTCGATCTCTAGTTTCCCAGGTGGTTAAGTTTTTCATTCGGCGATTGGGTGACTGCGTGTTCGCAAGGTCTGTTGATTTGACCGTGGTTAAGAAAAATGTCTCGCGAGTTGGAGAATGCCTTCAGTCGTGCAATCTCTAGATGACTTAGAGTTAAGTGCTTGCCGGGGTTAAATAAAGAAATTCATTATGGGCCCAACAATCAGACACCTTTTAATCCTATGGCTTTCACATGACTACGAGGAATCTTCTTCCCCCTTGTGATCATGCAACAACCGTCTGATCTTCTAGCATTTAAAGCACTGACGAGTTGTGGGACCGTTTGCCAGGAGGTGCTGACGTGCGTATTTTTCATTGGTTGTGGAGGTGATGACATGGAAGTTGTCAGTGGGACCAAGGATTGCAGTATTTTTAAACGAGGCGCTAGTTGTCAGTTAATCTAACGGTTGTCGCGTTGCCGAGAAGGAAAAGTGCTTGATGATTATTCATGGCGACAACATGACAACCATTGATTCTCCTCTTTAGTGAGGTCTGACAGTGCAGTGTGTCCAGTTGTCAGGTCTTCCTGACATGTTCATTTTTTATTGGTTGTGCTCAGCGGTGATGTGGTTTTTCTTAGTGGGGCCAGTGTGTATGGTGTTCGAGCATGTTTTAAGTTTGGCTATGTCTGTGGTTGTCGCATGTCCATGAAATGAAGTTGCATGAGGTTTATTCTTTACAGTTATGTGACAACCATCTGATGGTGTGGTAAGTAAGGTAGTGGGTCTGAGGTGCCAGTCATGTTGAGGTGCTCAATTTTTATTGGTCGCTGAGGTGGTGGTGTGGTTGTGGAATTTTCTTGGGCTTGTCGACCATTGTGTTAAATTATATGGACCGCCTGATCTGTCGAGAAAACATAAGATCAACGATTGTGTTTTAAAGTTTGATCAGGTTAGCTGTTGTAGCTAAATTTTGAATCTTTCCCAAGGGTTTCTTACCAGTATTTTCACAGTGAGTCGTATACGAAAAATGGGTTGTTACGAGTTGATTTTCGATGACAATTGTAGTTAGAAAAATGATGCAAAGATCTGGGCAGTCGTCTGGATCTGATTTTGCTTCTTGGGGTACCATGCAATTTTAAATGTGAAGGCTTGTTGCTCTTCGCAGGCAGCTAGGGTTTGGAGTATGTCAATGATCTTCATGTTATGTACACGCGAAGTTTTCCAAGCTAGTCCTGGCATTGAAGTTTGTTTTTCTGCAACAAGAAGTCAATAATTTGTGATTGCAATTAGCTTATGGTGATGAAACCAATGTATTGGTATATCAGATTTGATCTGATTTTCCCAAGTTTCTAGGCTTTCTCTGCATTCTTTTATTTCTTGTCAGGTGAGGTTGTTGTAGACCAAGTTTTGTGCTCTAAATGATCTGTAGCTTATTGTAGTCCTTGTTCCTATAAAATGATTTTCATGATCATTTAGAAGCGTTCCAGTTTCCTATCTAGATCTAGCTCCTGGTTCCAACCTTTTGGTTTCATTCCAGGGGTTCCTTCCCCTGGTCCCATGAATGTTCTTTCCTTTAATATATTTCCTTCTTCTCTGCATATAGGGTGTTCCCTCTTTCCTTTCTGGCTATAAGAATACAATATAAGTTGTAATAGTTTGTCTTATGTATGAGATTTTAACATATTTGTACTGCTATTAGATTGTCTCCATTTGAGTTTTAAGCTTATTGATTAGAGCATCAAGGGTGTTTTAGTCTTTCTTTTTGTATTTCCAAAGTGTCTGCATTAGATTTGTTTTCGTAGAAGCAACTAAGTTTAGGACTGGTTTTCAAATGTGTATGAGTTGGGGTATCAAGGGTATTTCATGCTTGTCTTTCAGTGGATGTTGATTAATGTATTGCTTGATCCCTAGGTCTCTTCTAAGGGGAGGGTTAAAATCCTTTGAATAGGTGATAGCATGTCTGGGTACACAGGTGGATTGTTGAAGTGTGATCTGATCAGTGGTGACTGTGTTGTCTTCTTGTTTCATAGCTTTGTTGCACTGATGTATTTGACTCTACTGCCCATTGGATAAGGCATTGGTCTATGAGAGATTTGGGGTATTTTAGGGGTCCATTCAACCCAACATCAAAATCATTCAAATGAAATATTTTTCCTTTCATGTTGGTAGTAGGTAGTAGGAGGTTCATTCTAGTTTTCAAATTCATTCTATGCAAGTAGGACTATTGCATAAGATTATGGTTTCATTGGGGTACGGGATACTTATAGGGGTCTAAAATCTATTCTAAAATAATATATTTGCAGGCATTTTTTTATCAAGAAGAGTCATGAGTGTGCAGATAAGGCAATACCCGCTTGAGTGATGTGGAGCTCAAAGAAGAACGAGGATGTCTTCAGTCCTCATCAATTGGAACTTTTTCTTGTCAGACTTTGGAGCGGTTACTAACTAGTTTGTCATCATATAGTAAACCTAACAGTGGGGGAAAAAGTGGGAACCAACAAAGTCAAGGTGTTTGGAGTAGATTTGAAAGCATTTCTCAGCAAGCCCTAATTTCACGATTCTATTATATTTATTGTTTGTGCAGCTGAATTTTGAAAGGTTTAATTCGAAGAAATGAAACAATCTATGGTTAGTGATTTGAGTGAGAGACCTAGGTATAATTTTAATAAACATCCTTACATCTCTACAAAGGATGATCCAGCAGGAGCATTTTCACAAGTGCTACAGAGGGTTTTACATGTCGAAGATGTTCGTGTATATATCCATTGCAAGTTTGAGTCATTAGGTGATAGTGATATCTAGAAAGATTTGAATCTTGTGTACAATGACAACTTGTCATTCAAGGATGGGTTTGAGCATTTAGATGATTTAAACATTACCAAGAAGATTTTATTCACTGAATTTGATAATCGTGATTGGACAAAAATCATTTTGAGACGTATTCATGAAGATATATTTTGGGTAGGAGATGTACCTATTGTTATTGACATTGAAATGATTCATAAACTCACTGGTCTGAGCAATGAGGGTAGTAACCCTATTAATGCTAAGAATGTTAAGAAACTAGTTGAATCAAACCTAAAGATAAAATCTGATGGAAGGAACATGAAAGTGGACACCATAGAGAAAGTTAACATCAGATTGGTAAGAAAGATTATAGGTTATAAGATGAATTATAGTTCCAGATTGAACTCTATCCTCGTAGGATTCATACATGAATCATACATGATGATTGTTGAGAAAGAGAAAGTGAAAATGTGTGAGATTTTGAGATGACATTTATTAGATAACATAGATAGATTGAAGAAGACAAAGAATGCAACATTCAAATTTGAGTCTTTGTTGACACACCTATTCTTCCAAGTGATAGAGAATTTCCCTGGTATGTCAAACTATGAATGGAAATAAAAAAGATGCACACTGGATGTAGAAACATAGTACTATAGGAAGCAATCAGAAGAAAGAATCACAAGAGATATAACTAAAATGATTAACATTTTCCAGGTAGAGATGAAACAAAGGTCTATAATTTCACCTGCCTTAGTATAAAAGTATAAAAATGATATTTTTTATGGTAGAAACACATATGGCATGCATGGAAGGAGTAGAACTAAGGGTAAAATTTATTGATCCTATGAGTTATGAAATGTCTGAGGAAGTAACTGAAGGATATGCAAAGATAATCCTTTAATAAGATAAATATAAGGAATGTCCTAGATGGGGCACCTATGGAAAAAATATTAAAGAAGTTTACTAAGAACTATATGCCAAGGATATTAGAAGAAACATTGATAAAATAATTGACAACATTTTTAGGGAGACTGGAATAAGCAGAGATGAATATAAGGAAGCCATGAAGATTGTAAGTGTAGTAAGAGCTATACACACTAGATTGTGCACTTCTCTAAGTCATTACTTCCAAGGGAATCCATGAATGGGAAACCTTGAGAAAGTGACTTGGAGCTCCCTAGGCATGGATTCATAAGGATGTTGATGGTGCTCTTAGCTAGAGCTATTGAAGCATGCAACCTTGCTAGTAAACCATGCAATGGAAAATTCAAAGAGATAAGGGAAAGAATGCCAATCTTCAAGAATCAACAATGGAAATGCAATGCAACTATGCTAAGAATGAAGATGCAAGTAAGCTATGTAAATGAAAGTATTACAAGACTTTACAATTAAGCTATGTGAGCTAATCTAGAGCATAAAGGAAACTAAACTAGATGCCATGAAAGCTTAAGCTAAGAATGCAAGAATGAAAGCTAAATGCATAAAGATCTCCAAAGCTCCAAAGTCTCCAAGAAATCCTGCAGCATAAGATTAATATTCAAAGTTGGGATCCTAGAATGAGAAAAGAGCTATCCTTTTAAAGGAATTGAAAAGGAATGGACCATGGAGATTAAGAGGCAAAAGATTTAATCAAGGGTGGAGCTTGAAAGAGGAGCAATCCATGTGCACAAATCTTCTCCAATGAGAAAATAAGAGTTGAATTTTGTGTCCATATAAGACAAAAAGGCCTTTTCTTCTTTTTATAAAATAAGAATAATGCTTTATTTGTGCAACTTAGGATAAGAGGAAAAGTGGGAGCTTTTTATTTAATAAAAGGGGAGGGAATTCCTTTTAAATAAATAAAGACTTTAGGATAAAATGGTTAGCCCATGGAAAATAATTGAATAAATGATAACATTAGGATTTGATCAAGAAAATTGATATAATTGAAAAATGTTGATTTTTGAAAATATTGATTCAGGGGTTTGATAAATTGTTGAATGGGGACCCAAAGTCTAGGCGACCATTTTAGGGTGCATACATTTGCCCCTCTTTGACTAATGTGAGATTGATTTGGGATCACATGTAGTCAAAGAATGGAATTGAAATGTGAGATTGATTTGGGATCACAAAACAACCCAGATGTGTGTTCGACAAATGGGAACACATCAAGACAAAGATAAGCTGAAAGACAAGACCAACATACCTGTGAATAGGAGATTGTCAAGTCTCAAATAAGAGATAAGAATCTCAAGCAAGGTTTGATTGATAAAGATGAATCAAGGATTGAAGTTGATAGGTACTACCCCCTCGGAATCAAAATCAAAATTAGGTATAGGAGAAATAGTAAATTGATAAATCTGGTCAAATCACTAGAAATCACAATCAAAGATTAAAGATGATAGGATAACCATCAAGCAGTGAAGACATTACCCAATTTGAGTAGGTTTGACTAAAAATATATAGGATAAGGATGAAGTCAAACCTCAGAGAGATGAAGCAAATGAAGACGAATGAAAGACTAGAAGGTTGAAAGAGATGGGGATGAAGAAATGAAGATGCCCCAAGAAAGATTGAAGGATCAGGCCTCAAATGGTGAGCCAACTCCGCAGAAGAAGGGGAAAGTTTTGAAATGTGATTTCAACTATCAATATGAACTCAAATTTCAATTTTGATACCGAAAATGGATCCAGGATGTCGACAGTAGCTAGGAGTGCAATTTTTGTGCAATTTTGAGGTGTTTTGCAAATTAGGTCAAAAAGTCAAAATGCTATATAAGGGGGAAAAAGGTCATTTTCAAAATCATTTGTCTTATGTGATTTCAAAATTTTTGAGAGCTCAAACAAAGAAAATGACCCAGCAAGCAGTAATTTCAGTACACAAACATCGATTTGAGTGCACCTAGTTGCACAATCGACCTCCTCAGTATGGTGCCCCAGTAAGTTTTCAAAAAAACTCACCCTGTGAGTTATTTATGAGCATTTATTGCATTTTAAAACACATTTTTAATTATTTTTTAATATTTCAAATTTAATCAATGCGAAATTTCATACGAAACTTATAAAGCATTGCACCCCTTTGATACTATTTATCGTGTGATAGTTCACGGGTCCACAAAGTATCGCACAGGTGTTCAATCCAGTATTGCATGATACCAGACAAAACATCGTGCGATCCTATGCGAACTATCATACTCAAAAATATTATCACACTGTTATTGGGGAAAGTATCGCACGATACTTTATCAAAAAATAGTATCGCACTAGTGTAAGAAATATTACATGTTTTAAATTTTGAGCAATATGACATGGGTCTAGACAATGTTTGTGTTTAAGATTATTTATATTGATTTTAGACATCCATCATGATATGTTCTGACATCTGGCTTGGGGTTATGGCTTGCAGGATAAATTTTTGGTGCTCCTTATTAGAGCACCGAGAGTGACCGGGTTACATTGTGTCCGAGATCTTGATGATCTGGGATGAGCAAACTTGGGGGATATGGGTTTTGAGTACTTGCTGTAGATGCCCCATATTCTAGTAGATCATGGGCTACTGACAGTGTTGGCTAAGAGGTGGCATAGTGAGCACAACACCTTTCACCTACCTACTAGAGAGGTGACTATCACCCTATAGGACATATATCGGATCCTCTGAGTATCCAGCCATGGCGATCCAGTGAGTATAATCATGTTTATAGATGTTCATAGATGTAAAATTTCCATATGATAGAAACTGACATGATTATTTGTTGGCACATGTATACTACGATCAATATTTGACCAAGGGATGGCAAGCCATCCAGGACATGTTCCAGGATGTTACCATTATTGATAGACACCTCAGCTAGGATCGGCTGATGGAGGAGTTTGGTCAAGATTTCCCAATTCTGTGCATAGTATGTTCTATAGTTGCATAGGCACTCATCACAGACAAGAGCCAGAGAGGGTTCCCACTGGGCTGGGGTAGATTGGTTGTGGACTTGATAGCACACCCTCGATGGATGGCATGGGGCCCAGCCATCCTAGCAGACATGTACCATGAGCTCCATGAGATTGTCTATAGGGAGAGTAGGACATGGGCATGCAGTGCGGTCTTAGCACAAGTATGGGCATGGGAGCACATCGTCATTATGCACCCACATGTACAGCCTAGGGAGCGGAGACACTCTTATATCTATAGGTACACAGGATTCATTTCACAACCCCATAGCAGAGATGTGACATACTACAAGAGGCTTCTAGATGAGCTTACATCTCTTCAGTGGAGACCATACAAGGCCTATGACCTATGGAGTGATCAAGAGTGAGAGCTGGGATACATGCTATGTAGTTAGCCACTAGTAGGGCAGCACTCTGAGATAGTTGAGCGCTTCGTCATCAATGGGGTCTGGAAATAGTTTGGGCAGCAATAGAGGGTGCCCACAGAGACCACTAAATATGTCTAGGTCAGGGATGAGGATGGACAGGGATGGCTGCTGATGTTGGACTACCAGCAGGTAGTACAGGACACCACAGGGATATGCAGGGAGCCATGGGACTATCTCTTGGATATGTTGGATGCGGGTGCAGATGCAGCTTACAAGGAAAAGTGGCAAAGGTATCCATTCCCATAGTTTACAGTTCCTAATGCACAACCAGCAGTACAGGGTGGTGACAGGGATGATGGAGATGGGGGAGATAGGAGAGACGAGGGAGATGGAGGGAGGGTGAGAGAGAGAGGATAGGGGTCTTGATCCAATGGTTGGAAATGGTCATGAAGATAGGTTTTTGATGATGAGGGAGATGATGTGGTGAGATTAGGTCACCGACGGGTGGATGTTGGGCAGGATCAACCTACAGGAGGAGGAGAGGATCTCAGGGCTAGGATCTAGGCTTTGGAGACTGAGATGCAGTAGCTCAGGATTACCATTGTCATGCGAGATTAGCAACTGATGGATCTGCAAGCCACAATAGAGTGATGGGAGAGGGTAGCATAGGCTAATGTAGAAGAGATCCAGAGGGAGGCAGCATGAGCTACTTATTATCATGGTCTCTACATACAGGCTATACCTGAGGGACAGAGAGTGCCACTCTACTCTGAGAGGGCTGGGAGATCTGACATGGTACCAGACAGAGCAACACCACCACCTCCACCACCACCACATGATGGGGAGAGTCAAACTTAGGTCTAGGGTGTTAGATGTATAGAGACATATCCTGGGACATTATCAAGATTTTGGATCCCACGTTGTATTTTGTATCATGATATTCATATATATATGAGATTTACTGGTTTTATGATATATCTTGTGTATTTTCCCACTTGTGATGGATGTTTCAGTTTTATATTGCTCAAATGTATGATGTATATGCTCATGTATAATCTCTCTCATAGATGTATGTTTAGTTCTTATGTTTATGATATAGACTCGTGTTTCTGAAAATGATCTTTTTGTTGATATAGATATGATGATAATATTAACCCCTTGTGATGACAGGAAAAGAATGTGATGTAAAAGATAAGAAGCGAAAGACATGATTGAGAAAAGGCGAAACGTGAGTGCAGTTGATTGACAATTCCATGAAAGATGAAAGGAGAGCTCTCTCCATATGAAAGATGCAAAACTAAACTAACATGAACCTAAAAAATGCCAGCTACTATGAAAAGAGGTTTACATGCAAGGTCACAAAGCTATTAGACTCTAATATTCATCATCGAACATTATTGGTAGCATCGCAAGATCATGCAATGCACACTAGTATGACTATGTGAATCTGAATATGATCTATATCAGATAGATATGTGGGAATCCCACCTAGGCACCAAAGACATATAAGTCAAGATGACTAGTGCAGTGATATTTCCTAAGTTTAATATGGCAATATTATACTTGCATCGAGACACAAGGAAAGTTAAGATGGCTATAAGTATGTACTTGCAAAAATAGTCAAGGATAATACCTTGTAGACCCTAATTTCAAGTGGAACAAGCATAAATGATAATGACAGTTAGGACCAACAAAATATAGCCACAAGAAGAAAAAGAAATAAAACATGTCCTCATGCCCCCAATCTTCTAGCTCGGCATCATCAAAAACTATTAGGGAGAGAACACTCATTAAAGAAATCATCATAGATAGCACACAAAGAAATAAAGTCAAACAAGTCTCAGCGAATCGAGTGTTTAAGTGCATGTGTGTAGGTCATAGAGTCAAACTTTGAGTATCACATCTGCCAGTGAGAAATATCATATCATGCTAGACTATGGGTAAGATATCTGATAAGTGTTGAGAAACACTTGACGCTAGGGTAGTGTTGAAAAAAATAGTTGGGGTGGTGTTAAAAAACACCGTTTGCAAGATGTCCTAAAGACTAACGCATCCTAGAGACCAAAGCTAGCACATTTATGCCCCCTAGACAAAGACAAAGACCAATTCCAAACCAAGGCAACAAGGTCAAGGCATGATGGAGAAAGGGTAAGTGTTGAGGACGCATGCTAAGAAACAAGGGTGCAAAGGCCTCAAGTGGCGCTTGTTTCCAAGTTTTCACCACTTGACAGATTTTTTATTTTTTTTATTTTTTTGTATTTTTGCTACCAAGGCACCTGTTTCTAGGTTTTTACCAAGGCACTTTTTCTATTTTTTTGAATTTTTTACATTTTTTGATTTTTTTGTATTTTTTCAAGACTTTATATGGTTTTTAGGATTTTTGCAGCATCATATATGAATTTTTTTGGAATTTTTTCAGGATCAATAAGTATGTACAAAGGATGCCCCCAGATAGAATAGGCATCATGGATAGAACTTGTTGAGGTGCAAAACATTAATAGGCTCAGGGAGCTGCTCTCCCTCTTCAGTAGATAACAAGTAAGCACCTGTCCCAAAAGCAACAGTAGTAATGCATGGTCCAAGCCAATTAGGTTCGAATTTGCCCTTTTTCTCTCTATGTTGTTGGTTCTTAGGTTTTTCTCATAAGACAAGATCTCCTACTTGAAATTCTCTAGGGCAAACCTTCTTTTTGAATGCTTTTGACATACACTTTTGGTAGACCCTCATGTGATCAAATGATTCTTTACGCTTTTCATCTAGAAGTTCTAATTCTTGGAGTCTCATGGCACGGTAGTCTTCATCTATCACTAGACCTTTAAGGGAAACTCTAAGTGAGGGAATTTCCACCTCTAAATGTAACACTGCTTCAGCACCATAAGTGAGGGCAAAAGGAGTAGCCCCAGTTGGAGTACGAATACTCATTCTATAGGCCCATAAGTCTGGATTTATCTGTAGATGCCAATCTCTACCATTCTTGTGAACTGTTCTATGAGAATTTTGAGAATGGTTTTATTGGAAGCCTCTACTTGTCCATTTCCTTGTGGGAAGTAAATGGAGGACCAATGCTATTTTATCTTGAACTTCTTGTAGAGTTGTTTAAGGTCCTTATTTTTGAACTAACCTCCATTGTCAGTGATTATTTCAAAAGGCACTCCATATTGACAGATGATATGGTTCAAAATAAACAAAGAAACTATCTTGCCCGAGGCAATAGAAAGTGGAACAACTTCTACCCATTTGGTAAAGTAATCAGTAGCAGTGATGATGAATTTGTGTCCACCTGATGAGTTGGGATGAATCTACCCAACAAGCTCAAAGGCCTAGCACTGAAATGGCCAATGAGATATAGATAGAATAAGCTCCCTTCCTGGAGCATGTATCAGGTTACCATGTTTCTGAAACTTTTCGCATGATTTAGCAAATTTTACTGCATCTGTCTGCATGGTAGGCCAATAGTACCCAGCCCTAAGTGACCTTCGGGCCATGGGAAGACCATTGGAATGTCCTCCATAAATGCCCTCATGAATTTCAGCTAACACTTGATCAGACTCATCCTTTTCCAAGCACCTAAGAAGTTCCCCATCTAAACCCCTTCTATACAAATCACTAGAGATAAGGGTGTGGCGAGAGGCATTTTAGGTTAATTTTCTTTGTTCAGAATGGTTGAAGGTTTCAAGAATAATGCCACCATGGAGATATGAGTAAATGGCACCATAGCAGGATGACTCGTGGCCAAAAAGGGTACAAAAAACTTGGCTTTCTTGGGAGTCATAGATAGGATAACATAGCTCTTCCACTAGGAATTTGAATCTGGACTCATGTTGTTCTAGCTGAAGAAGTGAAGCCAATGTAGCCATAGCATTAGCTACTTTATTCTCTGCTCTAGGGATTTGTTGAAATGTAACAAAGGTGAAATATTGTCTCAATGAATCAACCATTTTCTTGTAGGGTACCAGTTTTTCATCCTTTGTTTGGTATTCTTCATTAACTTGGTTGATAATCAATTGTGAATCCCCATAGATATGTAGCTCTGTGATTCTCAATTATATTTCCATTTTTAGTCCATTTTTGAAGGCCTCATACTCAGCAATGTTATTTGTACATGGGAACAATAGTTTGTAGGACTTAGGGATGGTGTACTCATGAGGAGAAACAAATAACACTCCTGCTCCTAAACCATTTTGCATGAAAGAGCCATCAAAGAACATCCTCCATGTTCTTGCAGTCATGTACATTATGTGCTCATCTAGAAATTCAACTTGAATAGGCATGTTGTCTTGAATTGGGAAATCAGCCAATTGATCTACAATGACTTGTCCTTTTATAGCTTTACGCTCAACATACTCTATGTCAAATTCTGATAAGATCATCATCCACTTGGCAAGTCTACCTGTGAGAGTAGCCTTACCAAGAAAATATTTGAGAGGATCAATCTTTGCAATGAGGTGTATTATATGTGCAAGCATGTAATGTCACAACTTTTGGGAAGCAAACACCACTATGAGGCAAGATTTTTCAATACTAGTATAATTAATCTCATATGACACAAGAGTATGACTGATGTAGTATATAGCTCTTTCTTTTCCAGTGTTATCAAGTTGAACCAATAATGCCCCCAGGGAAGATTCTGTTGCTGAAACATACAATATGAGTGGTTTTCCTGGGATAGGAGGCATTAAGATTGGGGGATTAGCCAAGTATTGCTTGATTTGGTCCATGCTTTTCTGAAAATCCTCATTCTAGACACATTTAACCCCTTTGTGCAATGTCTTATTAAAGGGTTGAGCTCTATCAACTAGTTGTGAAATGAACCTCCGTATAGATTGAAGATGTCCCTGAAGACTCCTCATTTGGCTGATGTTTTTGGGAGGTGGCATATCCAAGATTGCTTGAACTTTCTCTGGGTCCACCTCTATTCCTTTGGTTGAAATGATAAATCCTAGAAGTTTTCCAGAGGTTCCTCCAAATGGACACTTTTTTGGATTTAATCTCAGTTGAAACTGCTCCATGTGATCTAGAATGACTTCCAAATCACCTAAGTGTGTACTTCTTTTTTTAGATTTTTCCAAGGTGTCATCCACGTAATCTTCCATATTCTTATGCATCATGTCATGAAAGATAGTTGTCATAGCTCTTTGGTAAGTAGCTCCTGCATTTTTTAATCCAAATGGCATGATGTTCCAGCAATAGGTTCCCCATGTACAAGTGAATGCATTCTTTTCCTAGTCTTCAGGAGCTATTTTGATTTGATTATACCCATAAAAACCATCCATTAATGAATAGATCTCATAACCCACGGTCATGTCCACTATCATGTCTATGTTAGGAAGTGGAAAATCATCCTTTGGGCATGCTTTATTAAGATCCCTAATATCTGTGCAGACACGAATGGACTTGTCATGTTTTGAAACTGGTACAATATTGGATATCTATTCAGCATAATCAATGGCTCTTATAAATCCTGCACTGAGGAGTTTTTCTAGTTCAACTTTGATGAGAAGAGCTATGTGAGGATGCATTTTCCTCAATTTCTGTTTTACTAGTTTTATACCTAGAGCTATGGACAAGTGATGCATAATGAGATTAGTGTCCAATCCTGGCATGTCTGAGTAAGTCCAAGCAAAATTAATCTTCTTGTTTTGTAGGAACTTGGTATATGCTTCTTTTTCTTGTGTTGATAGAGACTGAGCCAAATGCACTATTTGTGGAGCCTCTTTTGTATTCAAATTGACTGGCTGTGTAGGCTCAACGAGCACTGAAGATTTATCTTGAAAGTAACTTGGGATATGATCAAGTACCTCATCCTTAGGTGCCTCGGAGAGGTTTTCACCCTCAGATACGTCCTTTATTTTTATGTTTTTAGGTTCTGACACCGCCACACAGTGGTTTTTGCCATCAGAACTCTTATTCTTTTTTCCTTTTGTTTTCATTTTGCTACTAAGGTACTTGATATCTGGTTTTATCATGCTTGTAGTTGGTTCACTGGTGGAAGAGACTATGGGCTCAAGTGCATTTAGGTAACATGCTATCTCATAGTCATTTTGGAAAGTTAAAAGCTGAGGCTCTTGATAGTGTTGAGACTAATCAATTAGGTGAGGATTGGCAAGGGGTAGGTCAATGATGGGTTCAATATTGTGGATATGTATGGGATCATCTCTGGTGATTGCAAAGTTAGGGTCTATTAAGTATCCCTCTAAGGTACCCAAATCAGGATTTATCCTACCAAGCGAAGCATCATCCACTAAAGAGACTTGTGGATTTGAATCCTCTAATCCTTCACTAGACTCATTAGCTACCTTGGGTTGGGAACCATATGTATGGACAACATCAACGTTCATGTCAACTATAGAAGAATCAGAGAGAGATTCACATTCATACTCATGTGAGTCTGTATCTGAATCCCGACTGGGATGTTTACACCAAGCATATTTATGACGTCTAGATGTGGAAGTTCTAATGTCACGAAGGGTAACACATTTCTCAATGCCATTCATGTATTGATGTTCTTGAATAGGATCCTCAACATGATCTTCAATAGCGGATTCTTCTTGTTCTAGACCTAGAACTATTGGGTTGGCAACTGGAGTATCTGAATCTCCCCAAAGGAGATTAGTGGTAGGGACCCAATCTTCACACATGTCCTACTAATTTGTCAAATTGGGTATGTAGTTTGATTCATCATCACTATCCATCGTAGCAAGGATAGGAGTAGTTTTCTTGTCATGACTTTCAAAACCTAGGCCAACCATTTTTTTAGACCTGCCTCCAAAAAGAGCATGATCGAGTGGTTTGACTCTAGCATCTAATCTGTGACTGAGAGGACCATGACCTGGATAACCCATACTTTTGACAAGATTTTACCCTCTTCCATATGTCTTAGGAGAGGGAGAGAAGTTCTCATTATGCATGTATTTGTCTTCTCTATAGATCCAGTCCTTGACAGCCACCTCTTCTTTTTCATCCTGGATAGGCACTGAGGACTCTACAAATGTACCAAATAGAGTCATGGCTGAAGATGAAGGACACATATCTTGTGAAGGTTTTCCATAGGACCTAGGTGAGACTGGCAGTTTTGTAAAGGAGTCAATTTGATACCCCCCATACCAAGGTCTATGGACTTGAACTTATTCTTGCATTGTGCTAGGGTTGCATCAAAATCCTTTGCTTCCCTATTGAGAGGAACATGAGTCCCTACTAAAATTGCATTTACAGATAATGTGCTATCCCCAGGTATACAGACTTCTACTCCATTATAGGGGAACTTAACACATTGGTGGTAGGTGGATGGCACTGCTTGCATGTCATGGATCCACAGTCTACCAAGTAGGATATTATATGCTAGAGGACCAGCATCAACAATTTGGAACAAATTGTCCTTTTCAATAGGGCCAATCCTAACAGGAAGGATGACCAACCCTTTAGAACTCCTCTCTGCCTCATCATAGGCTTTAATGGTAATTTTCTTTCGAGTATCAATAAATTGCTTAGACTAACCCAGTATCTTCAACAAACTCAAGGAACAAATGTTGAGCCCAACACCCACATCAATCAACACACGCTTGACATGGGTCTTGTGAATCATGACTTTGATATGAAGGGAAAGATTATGTAGATGGCTCAAAGATTTATCATCTTCTTCGGAGAATGTTAGGTAATGAGGGCTGGCAAGGTGGTTAACCATGTTCAGGAATTGGTCAACATCTATGTTTTTAGGAACATTTGTTGCATGCAAAGCATCCTCAAGGATATGCTTATGTCTTAGAGACAATTCCAAGAGTTCAAAGATTGAGATTTGAGCTGGCGTTCTTTATAACTGGTCAACAAGATTATAGCTCATTTCAGGGTTGACTTCTGATTTGGTGGTGACATTCTTGGATGTCACTTGTTTGGGTTTGCTGGACTGGTTGGAACTAGGACCTCTAATAACCATAGGACCTTGGCTTTGACTTCCTGTAATAGCATTAAGAGCTTGGGATGACCTTTGAGAGTGAGGACCCCTAAGCACCACCACAGGTTCTTCATCAAATATAGGAGGAGAGCCCACATCATAACCATAAGGATCTATCTCTCATCATGTTGACACTTTCCTCCACAACCTCAAGCATATTGACCACATTTTCCACACCTGTGTAGGTATAGTTGATTTCGGCCTTGCCTTTCTTGGGTTTAGAGGTTTCCCCCTTTTCAAATTTGGGCAAAGGCTCCTTGAATGCCTTATGGTCTGCATTGGTATTCAACCCATCAATCTAAAGTTTTCCACTCTCAATAAGATCCTGAATAAGGTGCTTAAGTTTCCAGCAATGTTTGATGTCATGTCCAATGCCATTGTGGAATTTGCAGAAATATTTTTCATTCCACCAATGTGGCTTAATGTTAGGTATGCATAAATTTGTTGGATCTTGCAGTTGTGCAAGGTTATTAGCAATAAGCATCTTGAAAACATCCTCATAGGAGTCACCTAGTTTAGAAAATTGTCACCTCTCCTTTTTAGGCTTATCCTGATACTTTCATTTAAGCTCTTGTTGGTTGGAGGATGTGTTGAGCTTCATAGCTTGGATTGCACTAGACAAATGAAGGACTCCTTGATCCTTGGGTTGGGAAGAATCCATGACTCCATCATTGACTACTTTCTTGTTATTGTTCCAGTGCCAAGTGCTTTCATTTGTCCTTATTAGAGTTGTTAGTATTCTAACCATTGTTGTTATTGTTATGTTTTGTCAAAATGCCTTTCTCTTTCAAGACATCCTCAACTCAACATGCGGTTTTGACCATAGTGTCGAAGGAATCAAAGACCATCTTCCGAACCTCATACCACATTTCAGGCACCAAATTGCTAACAATTATATCAATCCTTTCATGCTCAGGGATAGTCCTAGAATAGCAAGAGCACAATCGTCTGCACCTTTGTAAGAAGGTAACAAAGGATTACCCTTGGTTTTGTTTCAAGTTGTACAAGTCTAACATAGTGACTAATCTTGACAAGTTGTATGCAAAATGTTGAACAAATCTGTGGACAAGTTCTTTGAAAGTTTTTGATGGGAGGGGTTATGTTGGTAAACCACTCCATGGCTTGGCCCCTGAGACTCCTTGGAAATAATCTCATAAGATAGGAGTCATCTTGGTGAAACTCAAAACTCATGATGTATAACTGACGCACATGATCATGTGGGTCACCATTGTTGTCATACTTGTCATACTAGGGAATTTCAACTTTTCTAGGAAAATCCTTCATATTGACACTTCTGTCGAAAGGATTGGGACAAATAGAGTCAAGTGAAAAGGAACTTTTAGGTGCCAACACTTTTTCCATCATACACTTGAGTTGTTTGATCTCCTCTTCTTGAGAGGGTCCTTGTTTCTTGATTCTTCTATCCACATCAAAGTTGTAAGGGACTCTGGCACCCTTGTTAATCAAGCTCTCTAGGAACCTATCCTTGTTTTGATCAAGATACTTCTCCACATATTGCTAGAATAGTGGCTCTTGTTGCATCCTCATAAAATCTTGATCATAAAAACTTGCACTACTTCCTCCATGTTGATAGCCATGATGAGGTCGTTGGGAGGGTTGTCTCGAGTTCCTAGGAGGTGTTTGTCTCTTATGTTGTGAAATCCTCCTTCCTCTAGGACTAGGAGATCTTGAAGGGGTCCTTGACCGCCTTCTGCTTCTTGGGGTTCTTGAGGGAGTAGATGGTGGAGAGTTGTTTCCACTATTGGTACCCCTATTGTTGAATTGGTCATTGAGTTGTTGGGCTAAAAGCCTATCTTGTTCTTCTTGAAATGCTTTTCTTTTCAAATCTAACAAGGCTTGTTGCTCCACCTCTAGGAGTCTAAACCTTTCTTATTTAGTGGCTTGTTCATCCAAAAAAGCTTTCTTTTTGTGCTTAATCCTTTTAAGCCTCTCATTCACATACCTTGAGGTTGTTTTAAGCGGAGAGTTGGGTCTTGAATGTTTGAACAAGTCATTAGTAAATGTTGCATTCACATGAGCATCACCAGATTTGTTGTTTTGTTCTTTGTGTTGTGACCGTGCATCTTGGTGAGGTCGCCCATAATGTCTTTCAACTCTTTGATGGGTGTCTAAATATCTTGAGTTGATAGGGGGTGATTCTAGTTGATTTTCATCACCAAATAGCATGTTATCCCTATGTCTTTGGAAAATGTCATCAAGATTTTGATCCATCTCTTCTCTCTCCTTTCTAGTCATGGTGTAACTCATGTCCATATATGATTGAGAAGGTGCTAAAGAGGTACTCAACTCACTAGGATTTCTCTTTGGGTCAAACTAAGCTTTGGACTCGCTCCTAGGTGATTGATCAAAGATGGGCTCTTTTCCCTTTCACTTTTGACGAGTTTGGACTAAGGGTAATTGATCAAAGACAACTTGAGGTCATTTTCCTTGACTAACTTGGTACCTTGTCATAACCAACATGAAAGAAAAAGACCCTTGGTGATAAGATGACTGTACGAAATGTCAATACCAAACTAGGATAGTAAGAGTGTTCAATTGTCCAAAAAGAGATGGTAAGATAGAAAATTGCAAGAGGTGTAAACCAACACTGCCACATAGGTGTATAATAAAAGGATAAGTATCTTAACACATATGGATCAAGAGGATGGGTTTAACCAAATATATAATTGAAATTGAAATTGATTTTGTATGCAAGTGAATTTGGACAAGAGACTACTGAAACTCTCCAAGTGTGTTACCAAAGAGTCTAAAGGTTTTCTTTTTCAACAAGGATGATTCCTAACTTATCAATTCCAAGCAAGATTACTTTGTAAAATCAAAGAATACTAATTCAAGGGGTCTAAATACAAGAACCCAAGGTACAAATAGGTTTCTAACTACAAGGTAAGAGACCTACTAAAATCTGGATCGACCAAAAAAAGACTAAAAATTGCATAAACTAGACAGACAGCAAAAAGACTCTGTGCAACAATTTCAAGGCTAACAGAATGATAGAATCTTTCAAGATGATATTTCGCATGAAGTAGTGCAACAATTTCCAGGCAACCTGTGCGATACTTTCCAGGCAAGCAGTGTGATATTTTTGTAGCAACGAACTATCACATGATAAATCTCAGTACAGTGTGCGATAAAGTTTTGGGATCATATGACTCTTAACCAGTGGATGCTTAAATTTTAGTTTTTGAGAGTAATTTGGTCAATGTTTCAATCTGATGGTTGGATTTTTTGATTTCAATCATAGTACTAGTAGTAATCAGACAAGTCTGCAAATAGTAGGTGATCAAACATGTCATAAAACACTTGCACAAGGGCAAAAGCAACCTTGCCATGACAAGAAATTGTGCTATCAAAGCAATAAAATCCTATGAATGCTACCCTGATGTTTGATGTTTGACAACGTTTACACAGGTAGATCACAGTGAGAACACTTCAAGCACTTACTAGCCTAAAAAGACAATGGCTCAATACTTAACAACTTGGCCCACACTTGATGCTCCATTGCCTCATACAAAGTGGTTACCCGTAATAGATATTGGCTTTGTCATGGAAGTGTCAATGACACAACCAAAGGAACACAAATGGTGACTAATCTTGGGGTGATCCGGGTTAGTCCACTAGGATCAATCCTTGCACCAAGAAGCTAAGTGGAAAAATAGGGTGGCTTCTATCTATGGTTCTTAGTAAGGGCTTCCGTTTGTAATACCCCTCTTGCTCCCCAAAGGGACTCCTTACCTTGTGACAAGTAACGAACCTCGCGGCCACAAGAGTACCTTAAGCATTCTTGCTCAAAATTTTCCTCATGGTCACAATCCCACAAGTACTCACATCAAGAGAAGACAAGTACTACATCTACCAAGGTTTTGTGTCCTTGATAGACTTGAGTTTATAGTGGGTTGGAATAGTCGATGAAAAGCTTATCCCCACTTGGGTCATTCCTCTTGATTGCTCAAGAGCAGGCCCACTAAAGGATTCTAAAACTAAACAAAGAGTGGATCAACCTTTGAGTTTCAAGATTTCTGTTTCACCTCAAGGGTGAAGAGCATTCTCTCCTAGCTCAAAAATTTCTCCCAAACACACCAAGAAAAGGTTCAATTATCCTCTTGCCTTCAAAATCCAAAGATGGGTCAAGATTTCTATTTCACCACAAGGGTGAAGAGCATACTCTCCTACCACCAAAAGATTTTTACAACAAGATATTAAGTTCCTATGAAAAGAAACAACTAGTATATGCCACACTCAAAATGAAAGCAATTAAACAAGCACTTGATTGGTTTTTATGCTTTGGGTAGCCCTGCAAAAACCATTAGTAGCCCTTGTGCATTTGGAGCTTTGACATGCGTTCTTTTAAAAAATATTTCAAGCAATGAGAGCACCTACAAGCACCACTTGTTAGCCCTACAAAGGTTAGCACATCAAAATCAAGTGAAATCTGCAAATCAAACTCTGTTCTACCACAACAAATCAGAAATCTGAACCAAATAAATCAAATCTTGCAAAGAAATGACCAAAATTACTCACTACCAAGCCTGGGTGATAGTTCTATCAGAGAAAGAATCGTACGATACTTATCAATATATTGCTGCGATACTTTATCTCTGTGCAATATTTCATTCTACCTACATGCAACAGAGTATAAAACACTGATGCGACAGAGTCCTATATAACCGAATGATACTTTTATTGGAAAAGTATCGCACAGGTATGTAATAAAATATCGCACAATACTGGAAAACTATCGCATGATAATTTGTCAGAAAAACAAAAAATAGAGCCGAAATAGTAAGAAAAAAATGATGACGAAAAAATGACAGAAATGCATAAAAAGAAGGACAAAACAAGAGTGTTCTACCCCACGGTGGGTGCCAAAAATGTACACACTAGATTGTGCACTTCTCTAAGTCATTACTTCCAAGGGAATCCATGAATGGAAAACCTTGAGAAAACGACCTAGAGCTCCCTAGGCATGGACTCACAAATCTCCTCCAATGAGAAAATAAGAGTTAATTTTTGTGTCCATATGAGACAAAAAGGTCTTTTCTTCTTTTTATAAAATAAGAATAATGCTTTATTTGTGCAACTTAGGATAAGAGGAAAAGTGGGGGCTTTTTATTTAATAAAAGGGGAGGGAATTCCTTTTAAATAAATAAATACTTTAGGATAAAATGGTTAGCCCATGGAAAATAATCGAATAAATGATAACATTAAGATTTGATCAAGGAAATTGATATAATTGAAAAATGTTGATTTTTGAAAATATTGATTCAGGGGTTTGATAAATTGTTGAATGGGGGCCCAAAGTCTAGGCGACCATTTTAGGGTGCATACAAGAGCAAGTGGGAAACTAGATATATTAGTCAAACCACTACCTATAAGAACTGAAGGTGTAATAATTGCAGTGCCATCCACTCAATCACCTGCAACACCATCACAAGAGAAACCACAATTCACTCCCATACACCAAGAAAACAAAGAAGATGTAAGTATCTTTTATGTGGATTCAGACACCTCACCATCCACTAGAAGATCAAAAAGGTTGGTTGAAGTTAAGAAAGAACCTGTAGAGACTCTCAAGCATAAAATAATGAAACAAATGGCAGCAGGACCATATAAGAGGTAGAAAGTGTTAACACCTGTTGAAAAGAAAAAGACAAGTACCCTTGAGGAAGATGAGAAAAAAGAAAAAATTAGAGGATGAGAGAAAAGGAAGAAAACCATGGAAGCCTAAGATTGAAAATATCAATAGCGCAATCATTTATAATGGTAAATTTTCACAGTTGAACAAGTTTAATAGTTTGTATGATAATTTTTAAAGACTCTAGTTAGAGAATGCAATAATAAGACATATGATTTTAAAGAATAAGAAATTTGAGGATATTAGAGGAAAAATTCCTACTTATTTTAATGAAAGACTTGTAAAAAGGAAGATGAGAGTTCATGACGAAGACATAAAAATTAAAGAGAATTTGATCAAAAAACTATGTGTATTAAACAGTGATGAGCATCCTAAAAGTCTAATGAAGACACTTGAACCTCACTTGAGAACTAGAGAAAGAGCACTACTAATAATGGGAGGAAATTATGAAGAGGTAAACAAGAAAACTAAGGAAGCCATAGTGTTGATGATGTCAACCATTCAGACCACTGAGGAAAAAACATCTACAGCAGTACCACAAGTAACCATAGGTAATGATAGTATGCATATTGATAGCACAAGTTTTACAATAGATACCACATCAGATCCATTTATGGACTATGGTGGAAACATTGTTGACAATTTGGAAGAAGAAGAGTTGAAGAAGAAGGAAGAAGAGGAAAGACTGAAAGCTAAAGAGGATGAGAAAAGGAGAGTAGAAGAAGAAAATATTAAGGAAGAAAAAGAAAAGAAACAAAAAGAGGAGGAAGAAAAGAGAAAAAGAGATGAATAAAAGGAAAAGGAGGATAAAATTAAAGTAGCCATAGAGGAAATGAAAAATAAATGGAATCTAATTGTACAAGAATCAACACTTGTACCACATCTAAAGCACACCAAAACTGAGGTTGATAAAGTTGCTTTCCAACATGAAGTTGGCATATTATTCAAAACCCCAGTAAAACAAAAGATGCAATTAGGAGCAGCATTACATAACCTATCAGTAGATGATTATGATCAAGCTAAATTGATATCATCATTAAGAAAAATCTTTGAAAAGAATAAGAAAGTAAAAATTCTGCAAAAATCGTTGATGTCAGTCACAGAGAATCTGTCGAGTATCGTAACAAAGAAAGTATCTGAGACTCGGTCACAAGAGAGAGAAAGCGCAATAATTAAGGCACTTGATAATGATTTTACATAGCTATCTGAGGTAGCAGCCACCCAAGCACAAACCAAACATAATGCATAGTTGTTTGACATTGTTTGTCACAATATCATAAATGACTTAATTGTGCTTGACACTAGCATAAAAGAATTAAGAAGATGTGCAATTGAGGGAAAAACACTATATGGACAGTGCAAATTAGCACATAATTTTTTCAAAGACATAAATGAGAAGTTGAACAAGAAATACAAAGAACTATAGAACTTGGTCAAAGAACTTCAGTAGCATGACATGAAGATTGAGGATTTGGGAAGCAGATTTGCAAAGACTTATAATGACATAAGTCTGATTGAGCTTGAAAGAGAGAAAGTCATCAAAATATTTTCATTGTTAAGAGAGAATTTAATTGTAAAGATAGCCATTGTATAAAATCAATTGGATGAATGCCTTAAGGCTAAGGTATCTTATGAAAAGTTCATATATTCATATTTGAATGTAGTTGAAGTTGCATCCTATGGGCTATGCACCCTTATCAATGTATTTGAAGCAATTCAAATCACATGGAACAAATAATTCAAGAACTTGACAGAGACTTTTATCGATTGCTTCTCAAGAATATAAAACCCAACATAGAAGAGGTAACAAATTTTGACCTGTATATACAGATTTTGACATCACCTTTGTCATTGATGTCAAAGGGGGAGAAATAGAAGAAAATTGTCAAGTATGCTATGTAAAGTGTAATAGGAAGTAAATAATGTAGAAAAATATAAAGGATAAAGTATAGCCAAAGGGGGAGTATCCCTATGAAAAGATGGTATATGTAAATGATCTATCCATAGACTTTTGAAAATCTTGTTATGACCGTGTAACACAATGTTACATAATGTTACAAGTTTTTAAAGTTTTGAATTTTGATATTTTGGGACTTAGCCAATTTTCCCATATGTTGTCATCAATGATAAAGGGGGATATTATTGGAAATTTGGCTAGATAGGATATCATGATGTTTTCATTTATGGAAACATATTATTAGTATTAAGTTAGCAGGACTTAAGGATAAAGTTTTGGGATAAGGACTTAGAAAATTGTCTAAGTATCATGTGATTTATCTGTCAGCACAGAGACTATTATGGTCAATGTAGTTCATAGAGATATCTCTAGCATATGCGCACTTGGGTATGGATAATATGGAGTGTGTAGATCATACAACTAAAAATGCATGAATATACGGCCTGTACAGACAAAGTTATTATTGTTTCAAAGAAACAGTGTTGAGCAGACATAAAAGAGTAACAACAAGTAAATGTATATTTTGGGTTAAGGGTTATTTGTTTATCAAAATAATGACTTAACTAATTAGGGATGACATCCTAGATGTTAACCCTAATTTAGAAAGAAGTAACTTTATGTTTTGGGAAACGTGTAATGAATTGAAGGCCGACTAAAATGTTATATTTGTAATAGCTTGTATAAAGGAGATAAATGTGTAATACGAAGTTGTAGCAAGTTATTGTATTGATTTATATTGATAAATTATGTGAATTCTGATGTATGATTAGAGTAGTGTGAGATTGTGATAAGTTTTGTAAAGAGAATCAAAGGCAAATCAGAATATTGAAGATATTCAACAACAGTGAAAGTTTTTGTTCATTATCTTTTGTATTGAAGATTATCATTGTACATTGCATGTTTGGGCAGTGATCTCATCTTGCATACATACTTTTATATTTTGCAATACCAACTCCTAATAGGGTTGAGGCTTCTAACAAGGACTGAGACACTATACGGATGTAATAGACTCCTCACAGGGTCAATATCTTTCACAAGATACTTTTGATTAGTAGATCATCTAGTGGCTACCATTCCCATCAGGGTTTTCCCTTGGTTAGGGTTTCCTCAATAACAAATATGGTGTTATGAGTTCCATTGTTTTATGGTTGTGTTTATTGTTCAGTTTAATTAGTTTTGTTTCTTATGAAAGTTACAAGTTAATTAATAATATCCATACTTGGGCAAAAGGTGAAGTTTTTGAAATAGTGATTCACCCCACCCACCCCCCCCCCCATCAATATTTCCTATTTCTAACAGTTTAGTCCATTTGGCACTTCTTTTTATAATGGTTCTTATTTCATTATTACATTGTAGATAATCATTATTTTTTTGGGTAAATATAGGTTTCTTACAGTTTTAATCATTAGATTCCTTAGCTTATTTTAACAATATTTTTTCAAAATTTGTTCATCAAAAAAGTTTAAACTTTAAAACAAAATTTTTGTTTAATATTTTTTTAATATCATTTTACCCTATATTTATTTTATCAATATAAACATATTCCAATTTCCAATTAGCTACTTAGATGCAATAAAAGAAAATTTATCATTTAAAAAAAAAATTTAAATAATTTTAAAATTTCTTGCATATTAACTAGTAACTAGTAATTTACTTAAATTTTCTTGCACCCAAGGAGGTCAAGGAGGGTCAAGGGCCTAGTAAGAGGACCATATCAAGCTTCAAAAAGTTGCAGATCAACAAGAAAAAAGATTTGGAGGAGCTTAAGGTTTCCTCAGCAAATATGCAGATGCTGGCTGATCAAGCGACTAAACTTATGAAGACTACCTAGCTCTCTTTTTGCTGTCCTGTTGTCTTTTTGTTGTCCTGTTGTCTTTTTGTTGTCCTCTTCTTTCCATTTTTTGGAGGACTTGTCAGTTTTTGGTGTTTCTTTGTTGTGATGTTGCACTATTTCTGTTGGACTTGTAATGCTTATTTTGTAATCTTGATGTAAAAGGTTTCAGGTCCTTTCAAAACTTGATTTTACGTAATCAAAACTAGTAGCATTTGCGTTAAATTTATTTTTCTCATCCGTTACCATTTATCTTCATTGTATTTCACTATGTTTCACTTAATATTTTTTTTTTATATATATTTAATTATGTCTAATCCTCACTGTGATAATAATCCTCTTTTCAATAATTCTCCTATTTGGGATAAATCATATGATGATGGCTATTCTTGGGATAATCCCCTAGATTAATATCTTCCTAAAGAAACAACCTTAATTCAAAGAGATACTATTTTATCTCCATATGATGCATTCAAGCTTGATGATTCTTCTTATCCCCATGAATATCCCCTTTTGATGATATTTTTAGAACAAGAAGAGGACATTATTTCTATTTTTCCCAATGTTAAATTACCTCCCTTTGACTGTCCCAGTAGATATGTGTGTATTTCTCAAGATAAACTTCATAATTTCTCCAAAGTTCAAGATTCTGAATGTAGTACTAATCCTATGGTTGTTGTGGAGGACAATAATGATGACTATGATAATGGCAATACTGGTGATAATGATGTTGATTATAATAGCTCCACTCCTCTTGATTTTTCATATAATGATGGATACATTACAAATTTGTTTTCTAAAATTGATGATTGTATTACTGATTACATAACTGATGTAGTTTATGATTCACACTCTGATTTTTCTTTAAAAGGTTTTACTGATTTAGATCTCAGAAGAGATCCCAATGATGTGAGATGTACTAGTGGTTATTGCCTTACTGCAGATTCAGGTACTATTTCTTAGAGAAGTAAATATGATCAATCTTTGTCTCTATATTCTACTGAATATAAATATGAAGAATGTACACATGTATATAAAGAAGCTCTCGAAAATCAAAGATTACTTGAAGATTTGGACACTCCTCAAAAAGCACCTACACCTTTGTATTGTAATAATCAAAGTGCTACTTCCTTACAATATGTACCATTCAAGATCCAAGCACATATCACTCCATAATCACTTCATAAAATAAAAATTTGAAGAGATAATGTTATATCGATTGTCTTATCATTGTTATTAAGTTATGGTTTGATTGTTATTGATCAGATTCAATGATATGTATTATCAGTAACTAATGAATGGTTAAACCATTAACAAGAGACACGTCTCACATTAGAGACATGTCTCTACATGAAATTTTCTCATGTAGGGACATGTCCCTATGGGAGACATGTCCCATTATGTTATATATATACTCATCAAAATAATAACTTGGAAACACAAAAATTGATAAGTTCCATTACAAATTACAACCGTGATATATATATATATATATATATATATATATATATATATATATATATATATATATATATATATATATATATATATATATATATATATATATATATATATATATATATATACACACACACACACATACATACATATACATACACATACATACATACACATACATACACATATACATATACTGTTATGAATAGTCCCAAGAGATAATTGAGAGGGCGGGGTGGGGCGGGGGGGGGGGGGGGGGGGGGTGAATCACTTATCTACAAGTTTCAATTCTTTATCCAATTAAGTATACTTAAACATAAAGCATAAACACAATGAGAGAACACTTGAACACAACAACAATATTTTGGTTACAGGGAAACCCAAATAGGTAAAAACCCTGGTGTGAATTGACACCCACTATTATTCTGTACTAGTGTATTATGATCCTTGTTAGAAGATCCTTAACCTTGTTAGGAGTTTCTTTACAATATGTTTAGTATAGTAGACCTGGTCAAGGTTCAGACCCTATTAGGATTCTTCTATAATTAACCATGTTAGGGGTGAGGATGCACTGTCCGAGAGCACACTACTCAAAGGGTGAAGACTATAACCTTCTGAATAACAAATACACACTATATCTAGATCTTGGTGAACTATGCTTTGACCTTCTATCTGGATCAGTTCCAATGTATAGAAAAAATACTTTACTTGGTCACATAGACCTTCTTTTGATGGCTCAACACTTCACACACTCTTCTCTACTCTTCACAATAAATTCTTAACCACACTTTAGCAATCACAAATGACTGCCTATAAATATCTTTCCTCTAAATGATATAATCAAGTCAGCCTGTTAGAACAATCTTGAAATCATATTAGAGGAACCATAACATACTCCAATAATAATCTTGTCGGCTCTACTAAGCACGCAACACATTCTAGGACATGTCCAATATTAACAAATGTAGACGCGCGCTACACATTGTCGGCTCTACCAAAGTAACTAAAACTTTCTCCAAAAGTTGAATTACATCATGCGCTCTTAACCAAACATTAATAAATCTTCTCCAAGAACTAATCCAAGGGCACATACCGAAATGATAGGCGCAACTCCAGAACCAATATAATCTATGTCGGCTCTTCTGAATAAACACAGGAAACTTCTACTGTTGAATAGCGACTGCATAACTTCACTTATACTGACCATCAAACTCTACATCCATGAATGTAACATCACTAACATGTCTCCATCACATATCCAAACACGCAAGGCTCCATGATAACTGTACGGATAATCATCCACAGAACACTGCATGTAACTATGTCAAGAACACTGCTGACACAAGCTGCTATATAACTGTATGTACTAACAGTTAACCTCTACGTCCATGATATCATGCTGATAACATGTCCATGTTGAATATACTCAAAGATTACTATATAAGTCTTCAACGCATGTTACTTACCATATGTTGTCATCAATGACAAACATACAATTAGCACTGGCTTGTTGGCAAATCTCCAACAATCTCCCCCTTTGGCATTGATGGAAACACATGGAATGAAAAACACCACCAACCCAAATGAGATATTTTTTATAACATTATCCATTTTCTCATCAAAACTCCCCCAAGGATGAATCCTCCATCTGCTACAATATTCATCAACATTCTCCATTTCCTCAACTGAAACGCTTCAATAATTGAATACTACTCCCCCTTAGTATATTACTCCTTTTACTTTTTTTTTTTCATGACTGTATATTACTCCCCCTTTGACATCAATGGAAAAGGGTGCCAAAAATTTTAAGCACTGGTACTACTCCTAAGGTAGAGTAGTCAACCATCCATCAGTCCCTAAGGACTGATGCTCTTTCTTCTTTCTTCTAAGCAGAATCAGGGAAGGGAATTACTCCCAACTTCTCCCTAAGATACTCAAAAGTATCCTTTGGCAAGGGCTTTGTGAATATGTCTACTAGTTGATCTTTAGTACTCACATAGTCCAACATAACTTCTTTTTCTACTACTTTCTCTATCAGAAAGTGATACTTGATCTCAATGTGTTTTGTCTTTACATGCATCACAAGGTTCTTTGACATATTAATAGTGCTAGTGTTATCACAATGTATAACAATAGGATAGTCAATCTGAATTCCAAAATCCTTTATCATTTGCTTCATCTAAACAATTGTAGAACAATTCAAGGCTGCTGCAACATACTCCACTTCTATTGTTGATTGAGAGATACAATTTTGCTTCTTGCTTGTCCAAGTGACAAGTCTATCACCAAGAAAGACTACTCCTCCTGATGTACTCTTTCTATCATCAACGCATCCTGCCCAATCTGCATCAGTATATACATGAATCTCAACATTTTTTGAATTGGGATACCATAGACCATAGTCTATAGTTCCTTGCAAGTATCTAAATATTCTTTTTACTGCCATGAGGTGACTTTGTTTAGGCTCTGCTGCAAATCTTCCAACTATGCCAACTACATTGGAAATATCAAGTCTAGTTTGAATAAGATAAATGAGTTGGCCAATCATAGACTTGTACAATGTTATATCTACTACTGGTGAGTCATCTTCTTTTGTAAGCTTGCATCATGTTATCATAGGAATCCCTACTAGCTTGCAATAATCCATCTTGAATTTCTTTAGTATCTCTTTCACATACTTGGACTGATTAATGAAAATACCTTTCTCTGTCTGCTGCACATTTAATCCCAAAAATTATTTGATAGGTCCAATCATGCTCATCTCAAATTCACTCTACATCTCCTTAGAAAATTTGGCACTAAGTTTTTCATTACCTCCAAAGATAATGTCATCAACAAATATAGCTACAAATAGTAAATCTTCAGATGTCTCTCTTATGAATAGATTACAGTCTGCTACTCCTTTCTTGAATCCAATCTTTGTTAGATATCCATCCAATATTTCATACCATGCTCTAGGGGCTTGCTTAAGTCCATAGAGGGCCTTCTTTAATCTACATACCATATCAGGTCTGTTTGATAAGGTGAATCCTTCTGGCTACTCAATGTATACTTCTTTCAATTCTCCATTCAAGAATGTTGACTTGACATCCATCTGATAGACTTTGAAATTTTTTACTGTTGCATAAGCTAGAAACAACTTAGTAGCTTCTAAATTGCTCACAGGTGCAAATGTGTCTTAATAGTCAATGCCTTCTCTTTGCGCATATCCCTTACACACTAACCTTACTTTATTTCTTACTATTGTACCATCTTCATTCATCTTGTTTCTAAATATCCATTTTGTTCCAATCACATTCTTATCACTAGGTCTCGGGACCAGTTCTCAAGTATCATTCTTGACAATTTGATCTAGTTCTTCTTTCATAGCATCATACCAATCTGAATCATTACATGCATCTTCAACACTTAAAGGTTCAATCTGAGATAGTAAACATACAGCCTCATTGCTAGCTGAATTCTTTGCTTGGGATCTAGTTAAGACTTTGCCACTCTGATCTCCAGTGATATCATTCTTGGAATGGTTTCTAGATGTAAACTTTGGAACTTTAGGTGATACGGTCTCATCTTCCTTCTGAGTTTCTTCTTCACTTGTTTCAGGGTCATCGAACAATGCATTGATACTGTCAAACATCTCTTCAACAATTGTCTCACTAGTGGAAGGTCTAGGTTCTTCTTCAATCATAGGTGAGTAATCATGATATCTTTCTTGAACCATAACATTTTCATCAATCTTAACATGAGAACTTTCAATGATCTTCTTCAATCTTAAGTTAAAACATCTATAAGCTTTACTTTTAGTAGAGTAACCAAGAAAATACCTTCATCACTTCTTGCATCAAACTTTCCCACTGCTTCATCCCTCTTGATGTAGCACTTGCTTCCAAAGATTCTAAAGTATTTCACTCTGGGAACATTACCAAACCATAGCTCATAAGGTGTCTTGTCAGTGTCAGACCTTAATTGTATTCTATTAATTGTATAGACTATTGTATTGACCGCATATCTCCAATAGGTGTGTGAAACTTTTCCTTCAATCATGGTGGTGCACACTGTGTCAAGGATGATCCTATTCCTTCTCTCTACAATCCCATTCTGCTAAGGTGTTCTAGGTGCACTTAACTGTCTCTTTATGCCATGTTCTTCACAGTACTCATAGAATCTATCAGAGGTAAATTCTCCTCCTCTATCCGACCTTAGACATTTTATCTTAAGTCTGGATTAATTCTCAACCTTAGCTTTGAATATTTTGAACTTCTCAAATGCTTATGACTTATCTTTCAAGAATGCAACCCACGTCATTCTAGAATAATCATCTACAAACAAAATGAAATATCTTTCACCATAGTATGATCTTGTTTGAGTTGGTCCACATAGGTCTGTATGAATCAGATCCAGCTTGTTCTTTGCTGAATTATGCTTGCTCCTGAATGAATTCCTCACATGCTTTCCCATTACACATTCCCTACATATAGTATCAACTGGCTTTGCTATGCAAGGTAGGTCTCTAGCTGCCTTAACATTATTGATCTTAACTATATTATCAAAGTTGATATGACATAGTCTTTTGTACCATAGCCAACTGTCATCTAATTTAGCAACAAAACAACTTGCTTCTAGATTAAGCTGAAAAACATTACCTTTAGTTTTTTATCATGGTGCAATTATTTCTCCTTCCTTTTTGTTCATGATACACGTGTTTCCATTGAACTCCAATATGTAGCCTTTGTCAAGCAACTGCCCAACTCTCAGTAGGATATGTTTCAAACCATCAACATAAAGAACATCATCAGTGCTATTCTTTCCATCTAGGGTGATGGCTCCTCTACCAATGATGGGTTTAGGAGTGTTATCTCCAAATCTGACCATGCCTCCTTTGTATCTATCTAAATGAACAAATATATCTTTGTCACCTATCATGTGATGTGAGAAACCACTGTCAATGATCCAATCTGTCCTGATGTCTGCTTGTGAAATCAATGCTAACTCTTGTGAATTCTTTTCATCTTCAAGAGCAATGAATCCAATCTCCTCTTCTCCTGATTCTTCATCTGATACTCCATCTCCAGCATAGTAACATTCCTTTGTATACTTAGGCTTGTAGTTATTGTTGAACTTTTTAACTCTTTTAGGACACTTAGATGCAAAGTGACCAATCTTATTACATGAAAAGCATTTGAATGGTAATTGACCTTCATATTTTCCTTTTCCTTTCTTTTCTCTTTTAGCAATCATAGCAATGAAATCATCTAGTGTTTTCTCTTCATCATCATCATCAAAATTACCAGAGGTGTTTGTAGATTTCTTACCATGGACTAATGCTTTGAAGGTTGTTTCACTTTTAGGTTCTGTCTTCAATCTTGAAATCTCAAAAGCTGAAATTTTGTTAATCAAGGTCTCTCTTTTGAAATTTGATGTAAGCTGCATGGTCTCATCAAGTATGTTGATTTTGTTTTCATACTTTTTTGTGAGAGTGGTCATCAATTTATCCATAATGTCTTCTTCCGAGATATCTTGACCATTGTTCCTGATTCCTGCAACTGCTTCATTAATCCTTTGGTTGTAAGCTCTGATGTTCTCTTCAGGTAGCATCTCTAATGCATTGTATCTTTTCTTCCAATTTTTTCTGCACGCATCATTTTCTTGTTTGTCTCCTTCAAATATGTCTTCTAGGTACTTCCATATTATGTGGGTTGTATCTACTTTCTTTATTTCTGAAAACTCACTATCAGATAGGGCGTTGATAAGGGCTTCTTTGGCTTTTGCATTCTGATGAAACAATTCCTTTTTCTTTTCAGTAGCATCATCCTTTGCAAGGTCTTCTAAAGTAGGGATCTTGACTTCTTTGATAGTTACATCAAAAACTTCAAAAGCAATGCATTGCAAATGTGTCACCATCGTGTTCTTCTAGTCAAGATAATTCTCTCCATCAAACTTAGGACTTTCTTTTCTTAAGAATGCCATCTGATCAACCTCAAGCTGTTAAACTTTCTCTCTGAGGCACTTGCTTTTGATACCAATTGTTAGGAATAGTCCCAAGAGATAACTGAGAGGGGGGGGTGAATCAGTTATCTATAAGTTTCAATTCTTTATCCAATTAAGTATACTTAAACATAAAGCATAAACAAAATGAGAGAACACTTGAACACAACAACAATATTTTGGTTATGGGGAAACCCAAATAGGTAAAAACCCCAGTGGGAATTGACACCCACTAATATTATGTACTAGTGTATTATGATCCTTGTTAGAAGATCCTTAACCCTTTTAGGAGTTTCTATACAATATGTTTAGTACAATAGACCTGGTCAAGGTTCAGACCCTATTAGGAATCTTTGACAATTAACCCTGTTAGGGGTGAGGACGCACTATCCGAGAGCACACTGCTCAAAGGGTGATGGCTACAACCTTCTGAATAACAGATACAAACTATATCTGGATCTTGGTGAACTTCACTTTGACCTACTATCTAGATTAGTTCCAATGTATAGCACAAATACTTTACTTGGTCACATAGACCTTCTTTTGATGGCTCAACTCTTCACACACTCTTCTCTGCTCTTCACAATCAATTCTTAACCACACTTTAGCAATCACAAATGACTGCCTATAAATATCTTTCCTCTAAATGATATAATCAAGTTGGCCTATTAGAACCATCTTGAAATCATATTAGAGAAACCATAACATACTCCAATAATAATTTTGTCAGCTCTACTAAGCATGCAACACATTCTGGGACCTATCCAATATTAACAAATGTAGACGCACGCTACACACTGTTGGCTCTACCAAAGTAACTGAAACTTTCTCCACAAGTTGAATTACATCATGCACTCTTAACAAAACATTAATAACTCTTCTCCAAGCACTAATCCAAGGGTGCATACTGAAATGATAGGCGCAACTCCAAAACCAATATAATCTATGTCGGCTCTTCTGAATAAACATAGGAAACTACTACTGTTGAATAGCGACTACATAAATTCACTTATATTGATCATCAGACTCTGCATCCATGAGTGTAACATCACTAACATGTCTCCATCAGATATCCAAATGTGCAAGGCTCCATGATAAATGTACAGACAATCATCCATAGAACACTCATGTAACTCTATCAGGAACATTGCTGACACAAGCTGCTATATAACTGTCTGTACTAACAGTTAACCTCTGCATCCATGATATCATGCTGATAACATTTCCATGCTGAATATACTCAAAGCTTACTATATAAGTCTTCAACGCATGTTACTTACCATATGTTGTCATCAATGACAAACATACAGTCAGCACTGGCTTGCTGGCAAATCTCCAACATATACATATACATATACAGATATACATATACACATACACATGCATATATACATACATATACATATGTAGATCAAATCGTATACTATTCATTGACAATGATACTATATGGAATTTGATAATGATTATTGGTTGTGATAATCACAGTCAATGTCGAATTTGATCATCACAGTCGATAATGATCGACGCTTCTAATATATATTTAACAACAATGACATATCATGACATATGATAGTCAATGGTGTTGTCGACTGTGATAACCATAGTTGACATCGACTATGATCATCATAGTCGATACCATCATTGACTATGTCACCATCATTTCCTTGTATTGTCGATTACTGTTGTCATTCATTGATATTAAGTTGATTCACATAATCGACATTACAAGTCGATATCAAAAATCTTGTTTAATGTATTATCATCATTATAATGTGTATGATAATTATTTATTATTTATAAATTATATATGTATATATAATATATATGTCATCTTGATAATTGTCATCAATATTAATAATGCTCTATGATAATAAGAAAGATATCTAATGTTTAAGGCCGATAGGCCATTTGAACATTTGATTTCATTGATTGGAATCATCTGATGGAAGCTATAATCATTAACACAAAGTCTTATGCAAACTCATTTTGGGATGTAACTTTTGACTCAATAGGTCATCGTGTCATTTCATCCTGATTAACCATACAAAAAATATTAATATATACATAAGGTGTCTTATATAATTTGTTTGCACTAATTACACAAGATGGTGCATCAAATAATTAATCCCTAAGGATTAATTATGCAACCATTAGAATTCCTTACTCAATCTTAAGTCTTCTAGTCATACATATTATAGATAAGTAGAACAATTATATGCATATTTAAAATCATGTGGAACTCATACAACCTATAAGGCACATTATTTTAGGTGTTATCAACTCTCTATATTTCATATATTTAAGCCTTTATTTTATTTACATAACTCAATTTAAGTTTATGTAAATAGGTATAGTAGAATATACATACACACTTGTATATTTTAAATTAAAAAGTCATACCAATAATATATCTATAGTAGACATATCTACTATATATCCTCCATATCTTTAAATTCTAAAGTGTGTTTGCATGACCTTGTTGATTACGAGAATCGGAGTCAATTGTTGATTTTCATTCTTATGAGTTGTTGTTTTTTGTTTTTTTTGGTCGGTTGATGAGTTGTTGTTATACCCTATATAACTAATGGAATTAAAATGAGTCTTTTGGAACTCTAAGTACTTTTAGGAGCAACTATTCATTATTTTGTCTAGTAAATGCTCAAATCATGTTATTTGAATTGAGTGTGGATATAGTGATATATTTTTGTTAGACCTTTTTTTTTGTTCCAGTTCATTTGTCGTGTTATATTAAATTGGTATCTTAATAGAATTTATAGCTTTTACATTAATATGTTACCTTATTGTTATGTGAACCTTGTGTTTCTTTATTCATCATTAGTATATTAATGATCGTGTTCTTTGTTTCTAGTGATCCTATACATGAAATATTTTTAGTATGGATATCGTGGTTTTAACTAGATGGATTCCCTTTATTGGTATTGGTTGTTTTGAATTTTCATGGTGATATTTTTTGTGTTGTGGGTACTTTGAGTATAGGTGGATATGTATTATGACTTGGGGGATTTGTGCAAGGGTTTGAACAAAAATATCAGAGGCTTGGGGTTTTTTATGCTTATTAAATTTAATGTTTCCATGGTCATTCATTTATAATGTTAATTTAATGTTCTCTTATGGATTTTTATTATATGTACATGATCTGGGCCTAAATGTGTAATTGAGGTCACACGAGGGTTGTGGTTATGTTTCTTAGTATATTATTTTTGGGATCAGTTTTATGTTGACTTGTTGATTAGTGTGGTTCTCTTAATCTACAATATTATTTGGTGTCCATGTTTCTATTGTATTATGGTTTATTGGTACTCTTGGAGCCGAAATATGCTTTTGAAGGATTAATGAGATCTTTTTCATTTGATTTGTTGGAATGGATCCAAAATAGGACTTATACATGAGCTATGTTGTATCTCGATTATGGTTATGTTATGGAACCTAGAGAGTTCCTATGAGATTCTCAATATGATGTGTACATGATATTGTTTTTCGAAGTCGTCTATTTTTATGATGGCATTTGTGGATTCTAAGTTCCTATGCTCCAACTTTGTTTTATGGTTCTTTAGATTTGATGAACCTTGAAGATTTTCTTTATTATTATTTGGATTGGTTCACACCTTTTTTTTTAATTTGGAGTGTAGGGGATGGTTTCTTAGGAGTATTATTGGGAGAGTGACTCTCAATGGAGGCCAGGACCCAAAGTGGTCAGTCTAGGGTAACCCATTATGGTTTTTTAATCAAGTGATAACATAATAAAATGAATTGGGTTTGGTTACACATTAATCATGATAATTAAATTTTGTCACCCATAGCTCTAAGTGCTTGTACAGACTAAGGATGGGTTGGAGAAGGTCCAACCATCTATGGAGAGTTGATCTAGCAAACCAACAATCCTTGTCCCCACAAAAGGTTGTGAGTCCACATATATTCCACCTAGGAATTGTGGTTTAGAGAGAGATTTTGAGGGTAACTCCAAAGTGGGAGCTATGCGATGAAACTCTCTGGCATGTGTCTTAGAAATCTTTAAGTCTTCCTTATGGTTCACCTGTAGTATAGTGTGGTGTCTAGTGGTAACCTATTTGTATCCTTTTGTTATATTGATTGTATTCCTTAGGCTTATGTCATGCCATGTTGGTCTTCTTATGTTGTTATGTAATATGATTCGCTATGGTTTTTTGTGTGGTGTGGGGCCTTATGTTATCTCCTAGCACGGGTGAGTGGGCCTCAAGGTTCCACATGGATGGCTGGAAAATATTTGTTCCATTAAGGCTCATTGTTAGATCATGGTATTATTTGGTGGTTCTTGGACAACTTCTTTAGTATTCTGGAATCTTCATTGTATCTCTATACTAGCTTCTTGATAGATGATCATTGATTTAATTTATATCATATGATGGAAGATGGATTCTAGTATTGTAAAATTGTATTCTTGTAAAATTATTTGCATAGGTATTGATGATCTAATATTTAGAATTGAATAGATTGATTATGTGCTTGAATATCATCATTATGTAATGAGTTAGTCTCATATGGATTTATGGGTTTGCTTAATGGTCATAGTATTAATGATTTAACGTTTCTATTTTATGTTTTTAATTTTTTATGTATTAATAAGTAGTGACATCAAGGAACCTAAGACGACATGGCATTTTTATTGCAATGTTCTAATATATTTTATCATGATGTAATATTAATGCTAGATCTGTATAGTTAAAGAAACAAAAGTTGTGCCAGGTTTCTTAGTAGCATGTAGTTTCTCTAGTGGGGTGTTACACATATAAAAATATTTTGGACATATAAATGATTTTTTAATGGGAGTTACACATGTTGGTGCTTATTTTGATACATCATAGAGAATCGTTGATTGGAGATAAGAGGGGTGCTAGTTTTTAGGTGGTTTTTAGCCAATGGTTTTGTAATACCATTTGACAGTTTCATGTATTATATCTCCTAGATATATTAGGTGTGTGAGATAAAGATTATGTGTAAGAATTTGATATTTATTGAGTTGTTACAAGATCTTCATTGGTGATACTCTTATAATAAGATTTCTCTACAGGTATATTAGAATCTATGGTTGAAACTGAATAATTTATTGGGCAGATTTTGGAGTGTGGAGTCTTTATCCCAAAAGGGTTTTCCCCACATAAAACACTATGTTGTGGTATGCATGTTTTTTTTAGTTAAGTTTATGTAATGTTTGTAAAGATGTGAGAAAATTTTTACATAGCCCTCCTCTCATGGTTAGTGTAGGAAGTTTGTTCGAGCTATCTTAATTTCCTTCTAATGATGTTGAATGTTGGTGGTTGAACAATATTAAAAAAATGTATGCTTCCCTTAAGACAAAAAATTTTATGTGGTTTTCTCTCCAAAATTTATTTTTGACTTGGTAACTACTACAAAAAAGAGGCCAACAAGGACCAAGATATTTCTCGTTATATTTGATTAATTTGGATACTATTGATCCTCATTTAATTTATTTTCATTATATTCTCAAAGTTCAATTTGGCTCAAAGAAAATGGTTAGAGGAATTCTTGATTTGGTAATACATTCTTCAACTAATTTAAAAGCTAGTATCTACAATGATATCCACACAACTATTAGGACCATACATCTTCTTGTTGCATAGGATATTTGGTTGCTAAGGAATTTTGTTTTAAAAATATATATTCCTTCCTTCCAATGCACATGATTCAATCCATTTTCATTCACTTCTAAAATACACTAAAGATTACAAATACGAGATCCATGAACCTTAGTGATTGATAAGTCACCTCCTTGGCAAGTTTTTGATGGAGCATGTTAGGGTAATTCTACTCCGCGTTGGGTTGAAGGCATAATTTTTTTATGCAAAATATTATATCACTTTTAGTGTTGGTTTAAATAGTGGTATAAACAATTTCATGGATATTATGGAATCAAAACTCTTATTGACAATGGAAAAGGATAGAGGAATGGATCTATTTAAGGTTTTTGGCAATTTCAAGATTATCATCAAAAGGTTTAATGAGATCTACTACATGAAAAAAATGTTTCTTATTATTATAAAGAATCGATGGATAGGATGTCACTTACCTTTTCCAATATTTCTATCACCCATGTTTATAGGGAGTACACTTTGGAAAAAGATATTCTCTTAGGTGGGATTAGAATCATTTATGGATAGGTAGGAGCATATAGAACACTTAGAGCAGTCTATCTTTCCTACTGTTATTCTCCCTATTACAAATCAAACATAGTTTAAACACTAGGCTCCTTTTGTTGTAGAATTAGTTCGTCCTTGATGATTTTACTTTAGAACTTTTTTTCTAGTATCATTTCTTTACATGTGATTCCATTTCTATATGTCACTATTTTTGGCGGCCTCTATATTTGGGCTTCACTTTTGCTAATATTTTTATGTGCTATTGTGACTTGTTGTTGACTACACTTCCCTACTCTTCCTTTTGATTTTGCTATTTTCTTCCTTGAAACCCTATTCTATGATCTTCAATATGTAATTTCATTTTAATTAATATGAAGTTTTTTCAAAGAAAAAATCAAGCTTAACTTTTATTTTTCTAATAAATTTATAAAAAAAATTATTATAACTTATACATTTTGTCATTTGTTCTTAACAGTTAAGAGAGGTTGTTTATTCACAATGGATAATTGAACCTCTAAGTTTTTTGTAAGAATATTGAATGGAATGACCTTCATGAAATCAAGTTAGTTATGGAAAAGATCATAAATTGTATTAATATTATATGACATAAATAAAAAGATGATTGAATTTTTTAGATAAAAGAATCTTGTAGGAAAAAAAAAAGTAATTACACTAAATAATAGAAAATTTAAAAATCAAACTTAATTTTCATCTTTTAATATTTGTTAATTTTCTTAAATTTATCATAAATAGATAATTAAAATTTATTTTCATTTACATCAAACTAAGCAATTCGAAAAAGAGAAGCTAACTATAAATTGAGCCTCCAAATTATTCCAAGAACATTGAATGAAATGACCTTTAAATTAAGCATGGAACCAAATTACTCTAATTGAATCTGGCAACACAAAAAAGCAGCTTGTTATTATTAAATTTTTATTTTGAAGGAAAGATAAGGTGACGAAATTATACCATCAACAGTATTAATTGAATCACAGGAAAGAATCTCGTTTTCTTAAAACATTAATAAAGAGCTTCGTTGGGATTCACAACGCTGCCCAGTCCACGACAGTCGCCTTGATGATCTCGTTATACAAAACATTTAATAATGACAATGAGATTTCAGGCTGGACAAATACAAAGAGAACAAAATTATTGGCTTCAATAACGGATTAAATCAAGACATATCAAACGAATAAATTTATAAATGTTGTGTGAATTGCGTAGTAAAAGAGTCCTTAAAATGCTGGGCGAGAAAAACTGTGATAAAAAAATATATGTTGTAATTCTGAAGGTGATGATGGAAGTCTGTACAGGTTATACGAAGAAAACATTAATTACAAATATTTTATAAATAAATTGGTGGTAAATTATATGTATTTGACTGACAATTCATATAAATCTACTAATTAGATTTCTGATTTAATTGTAATATATTCTATAAATTCAAATTGGCAAATAGAAACTATTTGTTAATTGATAAAATTCAGCATTTTTATATTATGAATAGAGGCCTTTTCATTAATTACAAAGTATAAGTACACTATCAACAAAAAAAGGGGTCAGGGATACAAGATCACCCCGCAAGAGTCACATTAACAGCTGGATACATCAACTATTCATAAAAAAAAATTATATAAGCCCTCAGGCAGCAAGAGCAGTCGCAGCCAAGGGAGCAGGATCTTTGTCTTCAAGGTTTCCCCACACATTGGGGCCTGGAAGTAGACCAGGAATAGACTAGCCATCATTATCTTCTTTTTCTTCTATTTCACCTTCCTCCCGCCTAGGAGATATAGGAAGAGCTAGGCTTTATCAGAAACACTAGCCAGAGGCCAGCCAGTAGCAACATCAAAGGGAGTAGGAAGAGTAGGCCAACCATCGGCCAAACTCCGATGAGGAGGGGAAGTCGAGTGGTGCCGCTAATTGGCTCTACCACTAGAAGAGAAGCAAGGGTCTTGAGGCCTAGGGGTCCAGGAGTGCTGAGCAGAAGAGCTTCGGCCATGGCAAAGGCCACGAGGCGGAGTGTTATCAACAGACAACGAGTCTGGCAGCAGTCTCACAACCGTACATGGGGCATTGCCCCAATGCTGTAACAACTCCTGCAAGTGGGCCACTTCAAGAGCCACATTATTGATCTGTATGTGTATCTACATCATTACATTGTTACAAATACAATATTTAGTGTACATAGAAACATTGATATCTAGATAGCTATGAATGAAAAGAATATCATTCCTATCCTTCCAAATACTGAAAAGAATTTCCATCCTGAAAGCATGCCAAATCTAGGTAAATCTAGAATGCATTCTGGGTGAGTCCCATGAGAGGCATTCCAACTCCAATAATGTTGAGCTCGGCAACAAAACCAAAAAAGATGCATGAAAGTCTCTAGGAGACCACAAAAGGGGCATCTAGGATCAGGGCTTCCTAAATGCTAAAGCCTTACACCCAGGGGAAGGCCTTGAAAGAGCACACACCAAGCGAAGTGCACAATTTTTGGCTCTATAATAGCAGACCAAATAGTAAGGAAATGGAACAGCCAAGTCTTATGGGAAGAAGACAAGTGTCATCTATGATTCAAAGTGCCAACCATCAGTAGGTGGGGCACCAACTAAGCATAACCCATGTCGGGCTTGTAATTAGTGAGAGGAGTCCAAGGATACCACTTCCAATCTTTCCACTGTGGCTTGACCGAAGAAATTCCAAGCTTATGTAGTGACTGAGGAGGCATGCATGAGACCAAAAGTTTAAAAGTCTATTGATCTGGGCAAGAAAGTATGAATTGTAATTGGAGGTCATCCCAAGAGCGGAGACTATAGTGGCTCTGGAAAAAAGATCTTTGGGGTATCGAATGCCACATTTATGAAAACGCAGAGCATGTAGACCTTGAATCTTGGCCAGAGGGAGCCCTTGTTGATGAAAAAGAGGTGACCACCAAATATTATGCTGGTTAAAGGAGAGGTCATCACGAAACCCATTTCCAGCCCACCACATCCAAGGTTTAATAGCCTCACGGGCTCTCCATATGTATTTAACAACAAAAGTGTCATGGATCTGAACTAGCTCTGACATAATAAGAAGGCTTTGAAAACCAATCCCCTTCCAAGATGGTCTGTGAGCCAAGAAGCCTGAAGAGATGCAATGCCTCAATAAAACAATCCAAGCTTCATTACCAGACAAAGCTCTCAGCACCCATTTAGCACATAGGGCAATACCTTGTTTATGGGTAGACAAAAGGCCAAGCCCACCAGAATCTTTGGAGAGATAGTAATACTCCTAGGCAACCCTATGGAAGCCATGGTAATCGGCTCTAGAGGCCCATAGAAAGTCACGCAACATCTTTTCCAACTTCATAGAAGAAGCTTTAGATGACACCCAGCAGGAGGAATAGTAAACATGAGTAGTAGCAAGCACAAAAAATCTAGAACTTACCAGCCAGGGATAGGGTCCTAGGGATCCAGTATTCCATCTTATTCTCAATTTTGGAAAGAACAACATTCCATAGCTCCACAGGAGAATCCTAGAAGGCAAACGGAATGCCCAAAAATTTGAAAACCTCTCCATGCTAGATCCATTTCCAGCCGAACTGAGTCATCTAGGGAGGAGTTGGAAGACTAGACTATTTGTAACATTGAGTCTTGTGCCATTGGATGGCAGAGCCAAAAGCTAAACAAAAAGTATCAAGGCATTGAAGATCTTCCTTCATATTAGCTTCATCCTCGATGAGAGTGAGAAAAGAATCATCAACAAAATGGTCATTGACAAGCTGGGCAGGTGACTTAGGTAGGGAAATTCCTCTAACAAGACCAGTGGAATAGGCATAGACAAAATAAAAGGCCACTCAATCCGATCATAAGGTTTAGTAAAATTAATTTTGAGGAAGATGGCTTTCTAGTTTGATCTCTGGCCCATTCCATGCCTTCCCAGACAACAATAATGTTGTCAAGAATAAACCTGGACTTGATGAAACTAGTTTGTTCAAGTTGAACAATCAAAGTCAGGATGTGGCAAATTTTGCAGGAAAGAGCCTTGGCTATGATCTTGTAAGAGAAATTAAGAAGAGTCATAGGTCTCCAGTTGTAGATATCCTCCGGGTCTCCTCCCTTAAAAATGAATTTGATGTTTCCCTTATTGATAATATCCCTTAAGGAACTAGAGTGAAAGGCTTCCAAATAAACATTGTGGAGATCGGGGCCAATGTCATCCCATAAGGCCTTGTAAAATTTGCAGGGGAAACCATCACAAGCAGAAGCCTTATCATCGACCATAGAAAGAATGGCCTCTTTAAGATCAGCGAGATTAAGGAGTTGATCACAAAAAGATTGGTGACTAGCTGACAAATGGCTAGGAACAACAACCAAACATTCAGCAAGTGCTTGGTCTCTCACCAAATAATTTCCCTACGTAGTGAACACTTGTTGATAATGTCAGACAAAGGCATGCATAATATCATGAAGCTATGTAAGTAAGTTTTATGGTGCAGGAGCACCTAAGGGCATGATGACAATAAAGACACCAAGGGAGCATGATGGATTCTCTCATGAGTCCAAGGGACTCAATTTGAATGTTTTAAGGCCTATAATGGTATTTGAGTATAATGATATAAATAAAATTGTAAAATGTCCTAATGGTCCTAATAGGACCATAGGACCTAATTATGGATTTAATGGGCCTAGGCTTGATAGGAGCCTCAAAGTCATGTAGGATACTTAGACAAGTTGATCGGATCCATAAAAGATCATTAGGGGAGTTTTAAAGTCAATTCTTTTATTAAAATAAAGAGTTTAAAATTCAAAATTTCAAACTCAAACGGCTAGTTGTCAAATGGAGGGAAAATGTAAAACTCATTTAATTAGTTGTTGTAATAAGTTCGAATTGCCTTGGATTGGTTGTGGAAGTTTTACATGAAGGTTATATATGCCTTGAAATGACGGAAAAGTATGGAAACTACGGACTGTATGGACGGATTGAGAAATTCAATAAAAATTGAAGTTTCTCCTTGCAAAATCTTGTTGTTTTGATGCTTGGTTGATTGATTCAGACTTAGAATAGGCTTTCAGATGATCTAATGATAGAATAAAATCATTTTATATTTGCCTAGAAATTTCTTATAGTCTATTTTTCTTCAAATTTGAAAGGTTGTTGTAGGTGGTCAAATTGGAGCATTGAAATAACCTTATTTTGATCATTTTAATGATGTAATGGGTGATTCAATGAATGTATCTATTTTTTCTCATTTAATGGACCCTATGTAACATATGTATGATGTCACTAACCATTTGGATGTAGGAGAAGTTGATTTAGTGGGTGTACACGGGAAGGAAGAGAGGGGAAAGGGTACAAAATTGATGCCTAAGGTATAGAAACAAAAGATCTGACTTAAGGAGGCCATATTTTTATGTGAAAAATTAAAATTACATGTTATATACATGGTCTAGGATCAAAGAATTGATTCTCGAAGTGAGTTTTGATAAGGTATTGAGAAGGCCCTGTTTTTAAGCCCATTTAAGGAGGGTTTTGTGATTTTCCTATATGGAAAGATCAATTCTTTAAAATAATACCAAAATCTATGGTTTGGGATCATTTTAAGAGACTTTCCAAGTTTATAGGGTCTAAGGTTGAGTATTCCTTATAGTTCCTTTGTAAACTGGGGCAACTAGGCCTAGGAACAAAAGGTGGAGCAATAGTTTTTGGGGTTGATGGTCCAAAATAACTACCCCCAATTTTGAGATATGTTGAATAAGGACAAAAAGGGTATTTGAATATACCTTTACATTTTGGAGTGTTTTCAAAAGTTTGAGATAAATTTGGCCCGTTACCCGATTTGAGGGCTACTACGCTTACTAGGCCTATTTGGGCTAAAAGGCGGATTCAAGAGTTTGATCCTTTGTGGAGGTTTGAAACCTATTATGAAAAATTATAAATGGTGTTGGAAGATATTCTAAGGTGTTATATGAATTGTATAGGTCACTTACTTCATTTTTCCCATTTGGAGCCATTGGGTGCACTGGGGGCCTTGGTTCATTGTTCAACTTTTACATTTGGAAGTCATTAGAAGATCTTGGTTTTGTGAATCCACTTTCCTATGCATCAATTGGTATCAAATAATGTAGTATCCTTTGGAAGAGGGATAAGCTACATGTCTGAAGAAGATTTGGACCCATTTGGAGAAGAGGCTCAAGAAATGACTCCAAGAATGACCAATGTGGAACTTGCCAAGCTTGTGGCATATAGGCAGAGGAGAACAAGAAGATGAGGGAAAAAATGAAAAATGAGAATGGAAATGAATAAGAAGAAAGGGAACAATGATCAAGAAGATCATTAAAATGAAGAGGAAGAATAAGTAGCACCAAGGGAAGAGTTAGACCTAGATGATGCAAGAATGTCTAAGTTGGTTAAAGCCATTAAAGGAAATGACTACAAGGGTAAGTCTGATATACCCATGTATGATGGTAAAATAAATGAGGAAGATTTGATTGACTGGTTTAGTGGAGTGGAGAACTTATTTCATTATGAAGATGTGGTCGATGGTCACAAGGTTAAGATTGCAAGGTCTAGATTAAAGGGGCATGAATTGCTATGGTGGGATTTCCTAAAAGAAGATAGGTGGAAGAATGAAGTTCCTAGAATCACTTCATGGAAAATGATGATGGAAAAAATGAAGTAGAAGTTCCTTCCTAAGGACTATAAGTTTTAGTTATATAAGAAGATACAAATTTTGAGGCAAAAGGACATGGATGTCCAAAGGTACATCGAGGAGTTTCACAAGTTAGATACCAGAGTTTCTCATGATGAACAAGATGAAGAAAATGTAGAAAGTGATGCAGGGTAGGAAAGGAGGATCCAAGAATGGACAGTCCAAGTCTACACCAGTGGTAACAACTATTGTAAACTAAAATTGAAGCAATTATTGTATTGTCATTGATGTCAAACCTTAATTGGTATGATTGTTTCTATCAAAGAAAGTACTATATCTATTTGATTGTTGAGAAGGATTAGGGCAAAGATGATAACAATAGCACCTAAAGAAAGGTTGATTAATCTTGATACTTCAATGGGTACTTGATTATGTGGCACAATGATAAGATAATGTATTGCTTATCTAAGTAAGAAGTAAGACTAAACAAGTAGGCTTAACTGAGCAAAAGTGAAAAAATCTAGTTTAAGCCAAGTGATGTTAGTGTCGACCAAGCCAGTATATGTCGAGTAAATTTAGTGTTGATCGAACATCATTTTATTACCAAGGAAGATAGTATTAGCTAAGGAAATAGTTTCAGTGGTGACTGGGCTACCCAATGATGACCGAGGAGTTGACACAGTATTGACCGAGAGTCAATAATTTACATTTGAGGAAGAATTCAGATTCCTAGCTGACATAGTTGAATTATTGGATTATGTAAATCATGTTGACTTTATTTATTAAATGTATGGAAGCATTTAATGCACTGAAAACCATTTTATTGTAATTCCATAAAGAGATTAGAGATGTTTCTATAAGGATGGATGAAGAACATAATGTTGGAAGGATTCGATGAATCTGACCTAAGCCTAAGATCTACGGAGGAGATTAAGCGGCAAAAGTTAGATCGACCTATTGAAGAGGTATTAAGGAAACCTAAGTATGAGGTTGAAGCAAGATGCTAGAATTATTGTTATTGACTAAATAAGTAGAAAAGGCTAAAGGAGAAGGAGTTGTGATTTCTTGAAGGGATTTCCGAGTAGATCAGTGATGGAGATGGAAATGGATCACTGTCAATAAGCCAGCATATATTTGTAAGAACTAGATTTGTTATTTGCAAAGTGAGTTGTATGTTTTTAGATCAAACACTATTGTTACTTTCTAACCATTGTATCAGTTTAAATCCTTTAATCAAGGTTGACCTAATAGTCATTGTATAAATCCTTTAATCAAGGTTGCATTCTAATGGAATGTACTTAAGTCCTTTAACAAGGTGCACTCCTAACAGGGTGGTTGAAATCCTTTAACCAGGTCACACCTAGTAGTGTGTTTGTAAACCTTTGACATGGTTGGCTTTTCATAGAGCTCACTTCAGAAGAGTGAAAATATCAGTAGCATGTTACAAAGTGGTTTTTCTCAAATTGGGTTTCCACTATAAATCTTGGTGTTAATGCTTGTGTGAATGTTTTGGTTTGAACATTTCTGTGTTTTGCAAGTTAAATACTATTGGATAGTGGACTGCACTGTTATATGTTTTTGATATGCATTCTGTAATGACTGAGTAGTTGTTGTTTGTTAGATCTGAGTTGTTGAAGTGTTTAAAATTTTTATTATACATCTGGACTTGAGAACAACTGATTCACCCCCCCTCTCTATTGTTCTAAATCATATTAACAATTAGTATCAGAGTTTTCGGTGCTTACAAAGAACAAGTTTAAAGGTACTTGAAGTAAATGATTAGGATGTATAAGAAGGAGGTACTGAAGCTAAATAAGGAGAACTTCCCTGCAGAGTCTAATGAAACTACATCTAGCTGGTATTGGTGACTCAGCAAAGTATTATATTGAGCATGACTATGTTACACCTGTTGCACCTCTGATTGCCAAGGAGATGAGAGCTAAACAAGAGCACAATCAAGCAATGTTGGAGATTGCATCTGCCTTAAGCTATCTTGAATTTGAAGACATCAAAGATTGCACAAATGCAAAGAAAATGTGGGACACTCTTGCAAACATCTATGTTGGTGACATAAATGTGCTAAGGGAAAAGCTGAAAGCCTGAGAGGTAAATTTGATGAAATGAAAATGCAAGAAGGTGAGAATATTGCTCAATATTGTGGTAGGATAAAAGAAGTTGTAAATGCTATTAGAGGAGCTAATGGAACTATTGATGATGAGACTGTTATTGGAAAAGTATTGAGAACTTTGCGTCCTATTTATTCCATCAAAATTTTAGCAATTCAAGAATCTAGATGTAACCTTGGTAATGCTCTTACTTTGGAAAGTCTTGTTGGTAAGCTTACTACTTTTGAGCTTTCTAATTATGATAACTTCATTGTTGCTAATGTTCAATCTACATTCAAGTCACAATTGATTTTGAATAAGTCTAAAAAAGAAAAAGAAAAATGCATCAGTGAGACTGAAAGTGATAGTGACACTTCTAATGAAGAACTAGAGGATCTTGAAGCTCTTATGGCCAGAAGATTGAAAAGGGGAAAAGGCAAGTATAAAGGTTAACCCCCTATCATATGTTTCTTATGTAATAAAGTTGGTCATATAGCTGCAAGATGTCCTAATAGGGATGACAAGGATGAGGAAAGAGATAGCAAGCACAAAAATAAAAGAGAAGATAGAGGTTACCAAAGGTACAAGGACTACAAAGATAAAGGTAAGAAATCTTGCTATATTGTTGAAGAATAAACTAACACTGATAGTGATGATTTTGAAATTGAAGTAGTCTATGTTGCTACGAAAGATGACTCTGATGAAGATGATAAAATTGCACTTGTATCATATGTGAACAAAAATGATAAGTGGATTATTGATAGTGGTTGCTCACACCATATGACTGGTGACAAAAGTAAGTTTGATACCCTAGACCATTACAAAGGTAGAAGTGTTAAATTTGGTAATGATGCACCATGTCCTGTTAAGGGTAAAGGATTGATTAAGCTGACTGATAAGATCACTTGTGAAAATGCTTATAGGGTTGAAGGTCTTAACTATAATTTGCTAAGTGTTACACAGATTAATAGCACTGGCTACCGAATGGAATTTCATCACAGGAAGGATAAAATATTTGATGCCACTGGTGAACTGACTGGAAGTGGAGAACAAACAAGAGGTAATTTGTTCTATCTAGACCTATTTGAAGAGACATGTTTGATTGTACAACTTGATGATATATGGTTATGGCATAAGCGGCTATGTCATGTTAACTTTGACAATCTAGTAGATATTAGTAAAAAGAAGAAAGTGAGAGGACTGCTGAGATTGAAGAAACCTGATAATGTAATGTGCAAACAATGTCAGTTGGGTAAGATGACAAAGTCTAGTTTCAAGAGCAAGACTTTTACTTCTGAAAATGCTTTAGATTTGGTTCATAATGACCTTTGTGGACCTATGGGTGTACAAAGCTATTGTGGTGCTAGATATTTTATTCTGTTTGTTGATTATTACACCAGAATGATGATTGTAATGTTTTTAAAAGAAAAATTTGATGCATTTCAATTTTTTAAGTGGTATTTGGCTAAGGTTGAAAAGGAGATAGGTAGGAACCTGAAGTGTCTAAGATCTAACCAAGGTGGAGAATTCATATCAAATGAGTTCAATCTATTCTGCAATGATAGAGGAATCAAGAGACAAATTTCTACACCTAGAACACCTCCATAGAATGGTATAGCAGAGAGAAGGAACAGATCTATCATGGATTGTGCAAGAACACTAATGATCAAGAAGAATGTTGCACAAAAGTACTAGAGAGAAGTTGTAAGTATAGTTGTTTATACCCTAAACTGAGTACAGATCAAAAAAGGTACAAATGTTACACTTTATGAGTTATGGCATGGGTATGCACCTAATGTAAAGTACTTTAGAATTTTTGGGAGAAAATGCTATATACTAAAAGACAATAGGAATGGAAAGTTTGATGCTAAAAGTGATGAGGGCATATTCCTAGGTTATTCCACAAAGAGAAAAGCTTACAAGTGTTTGAACTCTAACACTAACAAAATTGTGGAAAGTGTAAATGTCAAGGTTGATGAATATGCAGAGAAAAATGAACATGAGAGCAAGAGATAACCAGAAGATTATAGATATTTTTTCTATATAGAAGGAGAGGCAAGTGACAAACTTGCACCTAATGCAGAGTCTTGGGTAAGCAATGCCGAGCATCAGGGAAACAATGTCGAGCGATAGGAAGAAAATGTCAAGCGACAAGAGGATGTTGCCGAGTATCAGGAAGAGGTTGTCGAGCATTCAGAAGTTGAATCTGACAATCTTATTGGTGAACCTGAAGAGCAAGGAGAAAAGAGAGTAGAACCTGTTTTGGCACAATATGTAGGGAGACATCACAAGCCTAAACAAATCATTGGAGACAAAGAAACTGGAGTTCTGACTAGAAACAAGTTAAGAGACCCTACATGTTTATTGTGTGAATTCGAGCCTAAGACAACAAGGGAGGCACTAGAAAATGAAGATTGGATTCAAGCCATGAATGAGGAGATAGACCAAATAGAGAAGAATGATACCTGGACCCTGGTGCCGAGACAAAAAAACAAAAATGTCATTGGAACAAAATGGGTATTCAGAAACAAGCTTAATGAACATGGACAAATCACAAGGAACAAGGAACAAAGCAAGGCTGGTATGCAAAGGCTACGCACAAGAAGAAGGAATAGATTATGGGGAGACATTTGCCCCTGTAGTAATATTAGGAGTGAGAACTCTACATGCATATGTTGCCTACAAAGATTTCAAGGTATACCAAATGGATGTCAAGTATGCATTTTTAAATGGTATATTAGAAGAAGAAGTGTATATTGAACAACCTGAAGGATTTTTTATCCAAACAAGAGACACATAGTTTGCAAACTGAATAAGGCACTGTATGGACTAAAGCAAGCCCCCAGAGCATGGTATGAGAGGCTGCACAATTACTTGATACAGATTGGATTCTCAAGGACAAATGACACCATCAATCTATACATGAAAGATGAAGAAGGTAAAGGAATCTTGTTAGCTAATATTTTTGTAGATGATATCATATTTGGTGGACAAGATGCCCTATTGATGCAGGAGCATCCTGGGTGTAAAAGCAATCTTGCATCACCCAAAAATATTTATGTTTTTTTTATTTCAATAAGGGTTATTTTGTGCAGAGCTGCTATTTATGGAAAGTTACTATTTTTGGTAATTTTTGTATGTGCTCAGAATGATCTGATTTCTTTCTTGGAGGTTCATTTTGGTCATATAAGTCTGCCAGTAAAGTTTCATTGCTAGATCAAGTGTATATTGGAAGATATTGAAGATTTTCGGTATTGGCAGCAGGGTACAGGAACTTTGAACTCAGTTTTGAAGGCTTTAGAGGCCCCGGATGATGTCGAAAATTTGGGTGACGGGCGCTTGCGTGGGTCAAGCCTGTAGAGCGCTTCGTGGCATTTCTGAAATGGGGTTATAATAGCCGATCGGGTCAACTGGTGATGACTTATGGTCTTCGGAAGTTGGGCCACCTGAAATGGCGAAAAATAATTTTATTCAAAATTTCTGTTCGGGTTTCAAAGGTTATCTTGAGCCGACTATGATGTAATAAATTGAAAAATAAAATAATTCTAAGTTTGGTCGGCCCTTAGGGCTAAATTTCTGGAACCTTCTCGGGCGGTGGAAATTGCCTATATAAGGAAGGCTGTATTATTGTCTTAGGCAGTTTAGAATAGTTCTGGGTAGTAGATCTGGGCATTGATTCGAGGCTTTGTCCTACAGAATATTGTAAGGGAATGCCCATGTGGCTTTGCATATTGTAATTCTAAAAGTTTGTAATTCCACATTTGTGGAGATAATAAGAAGCCAATTTTCTGTTCTTGCATATTGTTGTGGTTTCTCTGTTTCTGTTATGTATTTGTGGTATTAAGGGGAGCACCCTTCATCATGTGGTATCAGAGCGGGTTTTCTTGAGTGTGTAAACAGATCACCGACTGTGAAGCAATTTGCACTAGGACCGTGGTTAGGGTTTCAGCGTGCATCGCGAAAATGCCTCCACAAAAAGAACGTGGCGGAAGAGCTGGTGCTGTGACACCTGAGGTTAGAGAGCTGCAGAGACAAGTGCGAGCATTGCAAGAAGAGATTCGCAGAGGAATGAATCTTAATGTCAGAGACGAAAGCGAGGATGAAGCCGAAGAAGAATATCAAGAAGGAGAAGTTGAAATTGTGAACCAGGAGGAAGAAAGACTTTTTCGGGCGATTTCCAAGATTGGGAAAAGACCTAAGATTGAGGTTCCTACATTTTCTAGAAATCTTAACCCAGAAGAATTGATCGACTGGATCAATGAATGTGAAGAATATTTTGAGTATGAAGATGTTGAGGATCCTGATAGGGTCAAATTTGCGAAGGCCAGACTGAAAGGTCATGCGAAGATATGGTGGCAAGAGATTCAGTTGGAGCGAAATAGAAGGGGAAAAGAGAAAATCACGAGATGGGATCGGATGGTGGATAAATTGAAGCAATAGTTCATTCCTGTTGATTATGAGCTTGACCTACTGAAGAAAATGCAGAGTTTGAAGCAAGCAGGAAGATCTGTTCAGGAGTATACAGAGGAGTTCTATCGACTTCTCATCAGAACAGGCCATGCAGAAGCTGATAAGGAGAAAGTTGCCCGATACCTTAATGGGTTAAGGCCAAGCATTCAGGAGGAGCTGAATCTGGTTCGAATGAACAGTATTGAAGAGGCATACCAGTTTGCCCTAAAAGTAGAGGAAAAGCTGAACAAGAAGTTTGAGAGCAGACAAAACGGAAGAGGTCGCGGTGGACGATCTGGTGGACGGTCATATGGTGGCCGAAATGAAGATCCGAAAAAGAAGGATGAGGCCAATAGCAGTCAGAATCAGCGAGGAAATAATTTCAATCGCTTCCAAGATCAGAATAATAGAGATCAAAGAGGAAGAGGAAGAGGACAAGGATCTGGAAGAGGTGGCTTCCGTGGAACATGTTTTCACTGTGGAGAAGAAGGTCACAGGGCATTTGAATGTCCTCAGCGCCAAGGCAGAACAGATAGGAGAAATGAAGGCCAGGCCAGAGTTGCACATGTCGATGAAGATGCTAGATCATCAAATTCTGAAGATGCTGAAAGAGGAGAAACGCTAATTAATAGAAGAGTCTTGCTGAGTGGTGAGAATGAACCTGAACAAAGAAGGAGCCTGTTTCGCACTAGATGCAAGTGTGAGGGTAAATGTTGTGATGTGATTATCGATAGTGGAAGCACTGACAATTTGGTGTCAGAAGAGATGGTGACAAAGTTGAAGCTCAAGAGACAGAAACACCCACATCCATATCGGATTGCCTGGGTACAGGATGACCACAAGGTCATGGTCAATGAACAATGCCTGGTGAAGTTCAAGATTGGTGGATACCAAGATGAGGTACTGTGTGATATCATATCTATGGATGCATGTCATATGTTGCTGGGTAGACCATGGCAGTTTGACAGATGTGTTGTACATGATGGTCGTCCGAATACCTATTCCCTGACAAAGGATGGAGTGCGACATAAGCTAAAACCATTGAAGGAGACTGAAGAAAAGGTATGTGGTAATGCAAGGATAACTTTTGTTGATGGAAGAAATTTCCTAGATGGTATGAGGCATGAGCATGTATGTTTTGCTTTAATTCCAAAAGTTGGTAAAGAGGAAGTAGAAGATGTTCTTGTAGAAGTTGTAGATTTGTTGAATGAGTTTCAGGATATTGTATCCGATAACGTGCCTGATGGATTACCACCAGTCAGAAAGATCAGCCATCAGATGGACTTGATCCCAGGAGCGAGTTTTCCGAACAAGGTAGCACACAGAATGACACCTGCAGAAAGTGAGGGGTTGAACAGACAAGTACATGAGTTGTTACAAAAAGGATTGATCCGTGAGAGTCTGAGTCCCTGTGCTGTACCAGCGGTATTAGCACCAAAGAAGAATGGAGAATGGAGGATGTGTACAGATTCTAGGGCAATAAACAAGATCACAATCAAGTACAGGTTTCCATTTCCACGAATGGATGATATTATGGACTGTTTGAGTGGAGCTGTGTATTTTTCAAAGATAGATCTAAAAAGTGGATATCATCAGATTCGGATCAGAGAAGGAGATGAATGGAAGACTGCCTTCAAGACAAAGGAAGGACTGTATGAGTGGTTAGTCATGCCTTTTGGGCTAACCAATGCACCAAGCAGTTTCATGTGGCTCATGAACGAGGTTCTGAAAGAATTTCTGGGTAAGTTTGTCATTGTTTACCTAGATGATATTTTGATCTTTAGTAAGACATTGGAGGAGCATATGATGCATATTCGTATGGTATTTGAGAAGCTGAGAGAAGAGAAATTGTTGATTAATTTGAAGAAGTGCAGTTTTGTGAAGAAAGAGTTAGTGTATTTGGGATTTGTAGTTTCAGTAGAAGGTCTAAAAATGGACCCAGAGAAGGTACAGGCTATCCTTGAATGGCCTACTCCAAGGAGTGCTACTGAGGTAAGATCTTTTCATGGTTTGGCTAGCTTTTACAGAAAGTTTATCCGAAATTTTAGCAGTATTTGTGGACCCTTGACTGAAACAATGAGAGGGGATAGAAAAGAGTTTAAGTGGATTAATGGGGCAGAAAAGAGTTTTCAATTATTGAAACAAAAAGTTACAGAACAACCTATTTTAGCACTTCTAGATTTTAATAAGGTGTTTCAAGTAGATTGTGATGCTAGTGGTACTGCAATAGGAGCTGTTATGAGCCAAGAAGGTAAACCTGTTGCGTATTTCAGTGAGAAGTTAAATGATGCCAAGAGGAAGTACTCTGTTTATGATCAAAAATTTTATGCTATAGTTTAGGCATTAAAGAAGTGGAGACATTATCTGCTTCCTAAGGAGTTTGTTTTGTATACAGATCATCAAGCTTTGCAATATTTGAATAGTCAAGGAAAGTTGAATCAGAGGCATTTGAAATGGGTTGAGTTTTTGCAGAGTTATACATTTATTTTGAAACACAGGAGTGGAAAGTCTAATAAGGTTGCAGATGCTCTTAGCAGAAGGCAACTATTGCTGATAGAAATGCAGATTGAAGTGGTTGGGTTCAAGGAACTCAAGAATTTGTATGCAGAGGATCCTGATTTTGGTGAAGCTTGGAAAGCTTGTACAGGATCTGTTACTCTAGACAGGACGAAATGGTTGGATTTCATCATCCAGGATGATATGCTATTCAGAGGGAGTCAGTTGTGCATTCCACGAAGTTCTATGCGGGAGAATCTCATCAAGGAGAAGCATAGTGGAGGATTGGCTGGACATTTTGGTCGTGATAAAATCGTTGGTTTGGTTAGTGAGAATTATTATTGGCCGCAGTTGCAGCAAGATGTGAAGAAGTTTGTACAGAGTTGCAGAGTATGTCAGATGGCGAAAGGAGTGAAGCAGAATACAGGATTGTATCAGCCATTACCTGTACCAGAGAAGCCTTGGGAGGATATCAGCATGGACTTTGTTCTTGGTTTATCGAGGACTCAGCGGGGACATGATTCAATTTTTGTAGTGGTTGACAGATTTTCAAAGATGGCACATTTCATTCCCTGCAAGAAGACTAATGATGCTGTTCATGTAGCATAATTGTTTTTCAGAGAAGTAGTGAGACTTCATGGTTTGCCAAAGACCATAGTTTCAGATCGGGACACTAAGTTTGTTGGATATTTCTGGCGTACATTGTGGAAGAAGTTGAAGACAGATTTGAAGTTCAGTTCATCACATCATCCACAGACTGATGGATAGACAAAGGTGGTGAATAGGAGTTTGGGAAATTTGCTGAGATGTTTGGTTGGAGATAAGCCAACGAGATGGGATTTGATTTTACCACAGGCAGAATTTGCATACAATAATTCTGTCAACAGGAGCACTAGTAAATCACCATTCCAGATTGTATATGGAAGTAGTCCAAGAAATGCATCTGAATTAAGGAAGATAGATAAAGGAGAAATAAGTAGTGCTGAAGCTGAGGATTTTACAGAACACTTGAAGAACATCCATGGGGAGGTGAGGAAGCATATTACCAAGATGAACGCACAGTATAAGGCTAAGGAAGATGAGAAAAGGAGGTATAAGGAATTTCAGGTTGGTGATGAAGTCATGGTTCATTTGCGGAAGGAGCGGTTTCCAGTTGGTACATATAACAAGCTGAAAATGAAGAAGTTTGGACCATGCAGGATATTGAAGAAACGTGATTCAGGAAACGCATATGAGGTAGAATTGCCTACTGAGATAAATATTTCACCAGTGTTTAACATTTCAGATCTGACAGAGTATCATGAGGGAGGTGTTGAAGATGAGATCACAGCAGCACAGTGGAGTATTCCAGCAACTAGTTCAGACACTAAGGAGATTGAAGATATACTGGATAGTCGTGTTGGCAGAAGCACAAGGAACAGGACATATGAAGAATATCTGGTCAAGTGGAAAGGACGACCTGTTGAAGACTCATCATGGCTAACAAAGGAGGAGGTTAACCGTCTTGGTTTTCCTCTGCACACCTGAGTCGTGACAGGGTCACTTCTCAAATTACCCCGGGTGTCTGATGCAGGAGCATCTTGGGTGTAAGAGCAATCTTGCATCACCCAAAAATATTTATATTTTTTTTATTTCAATAAGGGTTATTTTGTGTAGAGCTGCTATTTATGGAAAGTTACTATTTTTGGTAATTTTTGTATGTGCTCAGAATGATCTGATTTCTTTCTTGGAGGTTCATTTTGGTCATATAAGTCTGCCAGTAAAGTTTCATTGCCAGATCAAGTGTATATTGGAAGATATTGAAGATTTTCAGTATTGGCAGCAGGGTACAGGAACTTTGAACTCAGTTTTGAAGGCTTTAGAGGCCCCGGATGATGTCAAAAATTTGGGTGACGGGCGCTTGCGCGGGTCAAGCCTGTAGAGCGCTTTGTGGCATTTCTGAAATGGGGTTATAATAGCCGATCGGGTCAACTGGTGATGACTTATGGTCTTCGGAAGTTGGGCCACCTGAAATAGCGAAAAATAATTTTATTCAAAATTTCTGTTCGGGTTTCAAAGGTTATCTTGAGCTGACTATGATGTAATAAATTAAAAAATAAAATAATTCTAAGTTTGGTCGGCCCTTAGGGCTAAATTTCTGGAACCTTCTCGGGCGGTGGAAATTGCCTATATAAGGAAGGCTGTATTATTGTCTTAGGCAGTTCAGAATAGTTCTGGGTAGTAGATCTGGGTATTGATTCGAGGCTTTGTCCTACAGAATATTGTAAGGGAATGCCCATGTGGCTTTGCATATTGTAATTCTAAAAGTTTGTAATTCCACATTTGTGGAGATAATAAGAAGCCAATTTTCTGTTCTTGCATATTGTTGTGGTTTCTCTGTTTCTGTTATGTGTTTGTGGTAGTAAGGGGAGCACCCTTCATCACCTATGTAAGAAATTTTCAAATGAAATACAAACTGAATTTGAAATGTCAATGTTTGGGGAGATAAAATTCTTTGTTGGTTTACAAGTATATCAGATGGAGAAAGGTATTTTCATTACCCAGTCTAAATATGTTAATGAGATATTGAGAACCTTTGGTATGGAGGATTCAAGGCCAGTAAGTAATCCCATGGCTAACGGACAAAAATTGTCTAAAAATGATGATGTTGTTGAAGTAAACCAGACTTTGTATAGGTCCATGATTGGAAAACTGCAGTATGTTGTTCATAGTAGACTAGATATTTCTCTAGCAGTTGGGATTATGGCAAGATTCTCTACCAATCCTCAGGAAACTCACATGACGGCTGTAAAAAGGATAATGAGATATTTGAAAGGGAATGCAGATTATGGACTGTACTATAAGAAGCATGAAAGATTTGAACTGAGAGTCTATACTGATGCAGATTGGGCAGGAAATGTGGATGATAGAAAAAGTACTAGTGGTGGAGTTTTCTTTCTTGGACAGAGATTATTTTCCTGGACAAGCAAGAAACAAAATTTCATTTCGCAATCTATAGCTAAAGCTGAGTATGTAGTTGCAGTAGTGAATTGTTCAAACTTGGTATGGATAAAGCAAATGTTGATAGGCATGAAAGAAGATATCATTGAACCAGTTGTCATCTACTGTGACAAAACAAGTGCTATCAACATATCTAAGAACCCAGTGATACACACAAAGACCAAACATATCTCCATCAAGTATCATTACTTGAGGGAATTGGTACAAGATAAAGAGGTCAAAATGGAATATGTGAATACAAAGGAACACTTAGCAGACATATTCACTAAAGCCTTACCTAAAGAAGCTCATGAATATCTGAGAGGAAAATTAGGGGTTCTTCCCCTCACTGAGGCTGCCTAATTAAGCTAGGAGCACTGCATCAAATGTGCTGCAAAGAGTATCTAACAAATTGATGCAGAAAAAGGTCACACTTTAGGAGCAACCTAGAGTTGTGAAAAGTACAACAAAACTGATAATTTGTCATAAGAAAAGATGACAAAGGGAGAAATATTGTTACTGAACTAACAAGATGACATCTACATCTGAAAGATGCATGTTTTAGTTGCTTCTTTGGCATTATTGTCAAAGAGGGAGATGAATAAGATGAATACACATGGTGATATTTCATGGAAGATCAAGTAAGAGGGAGAGATTCAGAGGAAAGGAACACATAAGAGATTAAGTGGAAGTTACTGTGTAGACGATCATGCAAGCTAGGATAAGAGATTCAGAATCAGAATGAAGCTAAGGATATTATAAATATTTTTGATGTACAGACAAGTTTTGGATTGGTTAGTGATTCATGTGTTATTCATATGGTGTTGCCATCAATTCCAAAGAGGGAGATTGTTGGAAACTGCAATTGAAGCAATTGTTGTATTGTCATTGATGTCAAACCTTAACTGGTAAGACTTTTGCTATCTAAGAAAGTACTATATCTATTTGATTATTGAGAAGGATTAGGGAAAAGGTGATAACAATAGCACCTAAGGAAACATTGAGTTATCTTGATACTTCAATGGGTACTTGATTATGTGGCATAGTGATAAGATAATATATTTCTTATAATCTAAGTAAGAAGTAAGACTAAACAGGTAGGCTTAACTGAGAAAAAGTGAAGAAATCTAGTTTAAGCCAAGTGATGTTAGTGTCGACCAAGCTAGTATATGTCGAGTAAATTTAGTGTTGACCAAACATCAGTTTATTGCCGAGTAAGACAGTATTAGCCAAGGAAACAGTTTCAGTGGTGACAAGGCTACCCAGTGATGATCGAGGAGTTGAACATAATATTGACCGAGCATCAGTAATTTTCATTTGAGGAAGAATTCAGATTCCTAGCCGACATAGTTGAATTCTTGGATTATGTAAATCATGTTGACTATATGTATTGAATGTATGAGAGCATTTAATGCATTGTAAACCATTTTATTGTAATTCCATAAAGAGATTAGATATTTTTCTAGAAGGATGGATGAAGAACATAATGTTGGAAGGATTCAATGAATCTGGCCTAACCCTAAGATCTACAGAGGAGATTAAGTGGAAAAAGTTAGATCGACCTATCGAAGAGGTATTAAGGAAACCTAAGTGTGAGGTTGAAGCAGGATGCTAGAGTTGTTGTTATTGACTAAATAAGTAGAAAAGGCTAAAGGAGAAGGAGTTGTGATTGCTTGAAGGGATTTTTGAGGAGATCAATGATGGAGATGGAAATGGATCACAGTCAGTAAGCCAGCATATATTTGTAAGAACTAGATCTGTTATTTGCAAAGTGAGTTGTATGTTTTCAGATCAAACATTGTTGTTACTTTCTAACCATTGTATCAGTTTAAATCCTTTAATCAAGGTTGACCTAATAGTCATTGTATAAATCCTTTAATCAAGGTTGCATTCTAATGGAATGTACTTAAGTCATTTAACAAGGCACACTCCTAACAGGGTGGTTGAAATCCTTTAACCGGGTCACACCTAGCAGTGTGTTTGTAAACCTTTGATAGGGTTGGCTTTTCACATAGCTCACTTCAGAAGAGTGAAAATATCAGTAGCATGTTACAAAGTGGTTTTTTCCAAATTGGGTTTCCACTATAAATCCTGGTGTTAATGCTTATGTGAATGTTTTGGTTTGAACATTTTTATGTTTTGCAAGTTAAATACTATTGGATTGTGGACTGTACTGTTATATGTTTCTGATATGCATTATGTAATAACCAAGTAGCTATTGGTTGTTAGATCTGAGTTGTTGAAGTGTTTAAAAGTTTTATTATACATCTGGACCTAAGAACAACTGATTCACCCCCCTCTCTATTGTTCTAAATCATATTAACAACAACAACAAAAACAACAGTGGAATACAACAATATAATGCTTCAAATACAATTTCATTCAACATGTTTGGCTGTAAGGTCTTCCAGGTTAGGGCCAAATACAATCACTTACAAAGTATTTCTACAATCTCCTAGCTAGTCTAGCTCTGAAACACATCAGCAACTGATGGAAACACTAAGGCATATCTAAACTTGAGCTCGTAAGCCTCCAATCAATCTCCTTGTCTCCAAGCATACAAACCACGAGCTCTGCTATTACAACTATCAAATAATCAATCTGATCTTCAAGATCACGCAAGATCCAATTGTTATCCTTCTCAGCTTATTCCCCACACTGACTCCCTAAACATCTACCCAAACACTCCTTAAATACATTTCCTCAACCATAAGTCAACTGGAAGAAATAATTAACTCCTAAGCCAAGTCGGCTTCTACTACAAACAAGTATTAAATGCAACAACAGTCGGCTCACAAATAGCCTTACAAATAATTAATTCTCCATGTCAGCCTCTAGATCCACATAGGAGAATACAACATAGGCTACCAACATTAAATACACCAATTCAGCCAACCAAAACCCCAAGAACTCCAATTGGTAAAGTAGACTACCGAGAACCAGTAAAACAACCAAGTAGGCCAGGCATTATCGAGCAAGCATGTCAATCGAGCACCACAAGCATTGCCAAGTACATGTTCCACCGAGCGCCAGAGGTTTTACCAAGTTCCTTCAGTGACCGAGCCTCTTCAATGACTAAGATCCTTAGTCAAAGATGCAACAGAACAACATATAACCACTTCAACACACCACCATGCATATTTGTTGAATACCTAAGAATGCCACTACATCAAACACCTTAGGTTTGAAAAGTATTCTCATAGGCTGGAAGAACATCTTCTAGGATTCAGCGTACAAACCCCAAACTGGTTCTTCACATATAAGTCCTTCAACTCTTCACCTTGCATACTCTTCCATTTCTACTTCCTCTATCATTTCAAGTCTTTTCTTGATAACACACATGTCTGTTCTCCATATTGATCAGTCCTTTCAGAATTCTTCAACTCATCTCGGCTACCAAAGCTTAGCTTTCTCCTATCGAGTGTTGTATCTAGCAAAGGCATCAGGGAAAACTTCATGTCATTCTTCTTAGTAGTAAATACATTCTTGACACAGTCATACATAGCTTTGAAATTATACTACCAAGGTCTATTGAGCAATATGTGACAACTACTCATATCCACAATATCACACAACACTTGATCCTTATACTGGCCAATCTAAAAATCAACAAGACATTGCTCGCTCACTTCTAGAGCATGAACATCTTGCAACCAGCCAATCCTATAAGGATAAGGATGTCTCATTCTCTTTAAAACAAGTTTTTGAGCCATCTCCTTAGCTACAAGGTTATCATTTTACCACTATCCACAATCACATCGCAAAGTTTACCTCTTGACATGCACCAAGTTTTGAACAAATTACTCCTCTAACAAGGTTCCACCTTTGTACCGAGCAATGTTCTTCGAACTAGCAAGTTCTTAGATTTAGGTTCATTCTAAATGTTCTCATTCACCATAGCATTCCTTTGATCACCAAACTTCTTCTGTGTGCACTCAAAAGATCTATGTCCTTCTTCACCGCAATTATGACAAATGCCCTTAAAGATAACCTTACATGTCTTCTTTTGCGGCTCCACAGGTTTCGATTCATCTTCAATAGTTGGTTTATCTTTCACCGAGTGATCAAGCTTCTCCTTCCCTTGGGAATTACCATGGTGTCTCCTCTTAAACTTATCTTCTTCCTTCAGAGCATACTGGTAAGCATCCTCAACTGAATCAATCTTCCGCATACCAAGCTCATCCTGAATATTGAGTCTCAAACCATTCACATACCGAGCTACCTTTTATTTACCAAGTTATCTGTGTCCAAACCAAATAGTCAACTTATAGAACTCCTTGGTATAGTCTTCCATGGTCAAATACTTTTTCTTCAGATTCTATAGCTTCTTAAACAATTCAAGCTCATAGTTGGCAGTTATGAACTTAGCTTTCAATTTAGTGACCATCAACCTCCACTGATTGATCTTCATTTCACCTTCATCTTATCTATCTCTTTGTAATTTTTTCCACCAGAGAGTAGCATGTCCTTTCAACTTAGTTTGTTCCAATCTTACTCTAAGAGGATCTTCAATTTCTTCAAGCTCAAAGAAATCTTCTAGCTCACCAATCCAATCAATCAAATCCTGAGGTCTCAAAGTACTAGAGAAAGTAGAAACTTACATTCGATAACTAGTACTTAACTGAGCTCCAGATCTATGCAACCAACCAATTCTATCTTCACCAGATCTATCTCTTCGGTCATCTCCACTAGATCCAACAGCTTCAAAGTCTTTAGCAGCTTCCTCATTACCATCTTCAGTACCAAGATTCCTCAGCATACCAGCAATAGCCCTCATGACCTCAGCAATCATGTCATTCTTCATCAATTCCATCTCAAATCTGAAATCAACTTTAACCTTCTCTGTAATATTCAATTCTATAGCATCTCAAAGATCTACAATCTCCCTAGGGTCTAATCTTCTCGGAGACATCCTTCAAGATCTTCGAAAACCCAAGGCAACAAATCACCAACCAAGAACCTGGTGCAAACTCCCTCAACTTGAAGAACGGTTTACACACTCAAGAACTTCAAGCTCTGATACCACCTGATGCAGGGCAAGAAAGGAGGATCCAAGAATGGATAGTCCAAGTCTACACCAGTGGTAACAACAACAACAACCATAGTGGAATACAATAATATAATGCTTCAAAATAGAATTTTATTCAACGTGACTGGTTATAAGGCCCTCGGGGTTAGGGCCAAATACAATCACTTACAAAGTATTTCTACAATCTTGTAGCTAGTCCAGCTCTAAAACACATCAACAACTAATGGAAACACTGAGGAATATCTAAACTTGAGCTTGCAAGCCTCCAAGCAATCTCCTTTTCTCCAAGCATGAAAACCACTAGCTCTACTATTACAACTATCAAACAATCAATCTGATCTTCAAGATCATGCAAGATCCAATTGTTATCCTTCTCATCTTATTCCCCACACTAACTCCCTAAACATCTACCCAAACACTCCTTAAATACATTTCCTCAACCAAAAGTTGGCCGAAAGAAATAATTAACTCCTAAGCCAAGTCGGCTTCTACTACAAACAAATATTAAATGCAACAACATTTGGCTCACAAATAGCCTTACAAATAATTAATTCTCCATGTCGACCTCTAGATCCATATAGGAGAATACAACACAAGTTACCACCATTAAATACACCAAGTCAGCCAACCAAAACCCTAAGAACTCCAGTCGGTAAACCAGACTACTGATCACTTGTAAAATAATCGAGCACACCAGGCATTATCGAGAAATCACGTCGAGCGAGCACCACAAGCATCACCGATTACATATTCCATCAAGTGCCAGATGTTTTACCAAGTCCTTCAGTGACCGAGCCTCTTCAATGACTGAGATCCTTGGTCAAAGCTACAACTGAGCAACACAAAACCACTTCAACACACCACCATGCAGATTTGTTGAATACCCAAGAATGCCACTGCATCAGAAAGGTACATGGGTGGTCTAACATTCAATATACAAGATGAACTTAGTGTTTCTACACCTAGTACTCTAGAAGAGTGTTACACATTAGCCATCAAGGCTGAGGAAAAGGTAAAAAAGAAGATAAGAAAGATGAGGTGGAAGAGGATAGTCAAATAGGGGCAAATGTAACAAATTCAATGAAGGATAAACCAAAAATGACAAGGGCAAGGAGCCTATTTTTTATCAGAAGAATGGACAAAGAGGTGGTGGTAGGTTTGGAGAAGGTAGAGGTAGAAACATCTTTACTGGAACATGTTTCACTTGTGGAGAAGTGGGACATCAATCTTACATGTTCCCAGAGAAGGACTCTAATACCAAGAGGATAGATAGAAGAGTAAACTTGGCTCAAGGAGATGAGGAAGAAAAGAATTAAGAAGCTGAGAATGTTGTATCAGAACCATACACTAAAGGAGACTTTCTCATGGTGAGGAGATGATCAACCATGCAACAAGAGAGCCCTGAGGTATCCATCTTTAGAACTCATTGCAAGAGTGAAGGTAAAGAATGTAAAATGATGGTTGATTCAGGGTCTTTTCATAATCTAATTTTTTATGAAATGGTAAACAAACTAAATTTACTAAAGTTTCCTCATATAATACCTTATAAAGCTTCTTGAGTAAGTGATGAAAAAAATCTTGTGATTAGGGAAAAAGCATATGTTAATTTTTCAATTGGTGACTACATTGATAGGGTTTTGTGTGATATTGTTCCAATGACTTGTTGTCATGTTCTTTTGGGGAGACCTTGGTAGTCCTCAAGAAGAACTATTCATTATGGTTTTGAGAATATTTATGTGGTTCATAAGTATGGTAGGGTATTCACTCTTGAACCTTTGGCAAGTAGTGTTTCTGATGAAACAAATATTGTTTGATTTAGAAAGGACTATGTTAATTTTTAGGACCTTGAGAAGGACAAGTATATGGAAGCATATCAGAGGATAAAAACATCCTTTTTGGTGCTGAAAACAAAGTGTAATGGTAGTAAACTTTAGATGACAGGGTGGCAGAAGGTTATGGATAAAGAAGGAATAGTAGTGGGCACACTTTGGTGTCCTATTGATTCACCAATGAAAGGTGATGAATGTATGTCCATGAAGGGAAGTGGAAAGATTCATTTGGATCCTAGTGCACAAGAGGCAAAATACACAATATGAAGATGATTATCCCAAACAACATGTGTGAAATGGTATCAATCATGTAATTGATAACATGCTCTCTTTTCATAGCTCTAACAAGTTTAATTCAAGTTCTAAGAACTTTGATGAGGAGTTGTTATCACAATAGATGCCTAGGATATGGCATGGATGTAGAATACCATCAAGAAGAATTAATGGAGTACAAACAAGACCCCTTAACTTTTGTGGAAAAAGTTCTTTTCCACAGGGGGAGTATGGTGTAGGAGAACCTAAGGGAATGAAGATAATGAAGACACCAATGGATCATGATGGAGTCTCTCATGAGTCCAAGGAACTCAATTTGAATTTTTTAATGCCTATAATGGCATTTGAGCATAATGATATAAATAAAATTGTCAAATGTCCTAATGGTCCTAATAGGACCATAGGACCTAATTATGGATTTAATGGGACTAGGCTTGATAGGAGCCTCAAAGGCATTTAGGAAACTTAGAAAAGTTGATTGGATCCATAAAAGATCATTAGGGGAGTTTTAAAGTCAGTTCTTTTAGTAAAATAAAGAGTTTAAAATTCAAAATTTAAAACTCAAACAACTAGTTGTCAAATGGAGGGAAAGTGTAAAACTCAATTAATTAGTGGTTGTAATGAGTCCCAACTTCCTTGGATCAGTTTTGGAAGTTTTATGAAGGTTGTATATGCTTGGAATGATGGAAAATTATAGAAAGTATGAACTGTAAGGACATATTGAGAAATTCAATAAAAATCCAAGTTTTTCCTTGCAAAATCTTGCTATTTTGATGTTTGGTTGATTGATTCATACTTGGAATAGGATTTTGGATCATCTAATGATACAATAACATCATTTTATATCTTCCTTGAAATTTCTTATAGTCTATTTTTCTTCAGACTTGAAAGGTTGTTGTCGGTGGTCAAATTGGAGCATTGAAATAACCTTATTTTGATCATTTTAACGATGTAATGGGACATTCAAAGAATTTATCTATTTTTTCTCATTTAATGTACCCTATGTAACATATTTATGATGTTACTATCCATTTTTATGAAGGTTAATTTGATTTAGTGGGTGTACACCAGGAGGAAGAGTGGGAAAAGGCTAGAAAATTGATGCCTAAGGTATAGGAGAAAAATATCTGACTTAAGGAGACCATGATTTTATGTGAAATAGTAAAATTAAATATTATATGCATGGTTTAGGATTAGATAATTTATTATGGAAGTGAGTTTTGATAGGGCATTGAGGAGGCCCTAGTTTTTAAGCCCATTTACGGAGGGTTTTGTGATTTGCCTATATGGGAAGATCAAGTCTACAAAATAATGCCAAAATATTTGGTTTAGGATCATTTTAAGATACTTTCCAATTTTATAGGGTCTTAGGTTGAGTATTTATTATAGTTCCTTTGTAAATTGGGCCAACTAGGCCTAGGAACAAAAGGTGGAGCAGTTATTTTTGGGGTTGACGGTATAAAATAACCACCCTCAGTTTTGAGATATATCGAATAAGGAAAAAAAAGATTATTTGAATATACCTTTACATTTTTGAGGTTTTTGGGAATTTGGAGATAAATCTGGCTTGTTACTTGATTTGAGGGCTACTAGGATTACTAGGCCTATTTGGGCTAAAAGGTGGATTCAAGAGTTTGATCCTTTTTAGAGGTTTGAAACCTTTTGGGAAAATTAATAAATGGTTTTGGAAGATATTCTAAGGTATTAGAGGCATTGGATAGGTCTCTTACTTCATTTTTCCCATTTGGAGCCATTGGGTGCACTTGGGGGGCCTTGGTTCATTGTTCAACTTTTGCATTTGGAAGTCGATACAAGATCTTGGTTTTGTGAATCCACTTGCCTCTGTATCATTTTGACCTTCATAAAAAAAAATTATCCCAATGGGAGTATGGGAAGATCTAAGAGCCAAGAAAAATTATTTAGAAGCTCGATCTCCCACTTTTAACTAGTGAAGCCAAGCCTTGATTTGAGCTCCTCTGGAAAAATAATTGTCTACAACTTGTTTCTGGTGTTGTACCTGAGCAAGATGGATTTTTAGATCCGAGTTGAAAAGATCAAGAATCAAAGCTTAAGAGGCAGTACATATCTCTTTAATGGTAGCCTCATAGGATCTCAGGCAAAAATGAGGAATTTGTCTACCATAAATGTGAAGAAATATGGCAGTACGGGTGATGGCATCATTCAACCACTAAATCCAATAAATAGGTTGATGAGGGCATGGTTGTAAATTCCAAATCTAGCGAACGTGGGCTAGAGAAGGCTTGTGACTCAGTAAAGAAGTGTTGAGGTAGAATTGTATTATAGGAGGTCATGCCTTAGCTATCTGTCATTCAATGCCAAAGGAAATGGGGAAATGATCTGACAAAGTCACATCAATAAGAAGAGTGACTGGTAATTTATGATAGACAGAAAAGTTAAAAATATTGTGTTGAAATCATGGCACGGTCAAGTCTTTTAAAAATCTTGTCAGAGCCAGCTCTAAAATTAGACCAAGTATGCCAAAAATCGCTAAAATGGCGGCAACCAATATTAGGATATAAAAGAGCCAATTTATTAGGCATGTAAAACTAGGCCTCTCTTTCTCCAGTTGTCTACCAAAAAGGAAAAATCCCATCTTTGTCAGAAGCCACCTCAACCATATTGAAATCCCCACAAAAGAGCCAGGTTGTAAGTGGCAAAGAATCAACAAGCCATCACCAAACTTGTGATCTTTCGACAGCATCATTGGGGGCATATACATTGACTATCCCAAAAGATTGATTCTCAATAGAAAAAAACAACCCATACAACTCTCAACATGGGTTCAGAGTCATGCTTAACAAGAGAAGAATGCCAACAAGGAGAAATAAGAGTAGAAACTCCACCTCGGCCAGCTTCATGTTGAGAGGAAAGAACAAGTCTACCAGGCTAGGGTGAACCCACAATAGTGGGTTACACTTTTTTGCCTGAACGGACACTGAACTCTACATTTTGAAAAAAAACTTTCAAATTCGGATGCATATTGTCATTAAACCATTTGAAATCAGAAGATGAAGTAAATTAGAGTCTTTTAGGATTTCCTATCTAGATTCTAAATATATTTTTTATTTTTATTTTAAAATTGATTTGAATAGTTTTTTCTTTCTCCCACGAAAACTCATATGTTGTTGAAAGTGTCATTTTCAAAGAGTTACATTGTTTTCATTGAGCATAACTTTTTTCTAGAATAGATATGAATGTGCTTCTTTCTCATTTAGTTTCGTAACATCCATACGAAGGGCATGCAATTGGTTTGATGACATTATCAGGATTATTGAATATTTTATTAACATTTGAAATTGACTAAATCCTAATTTTGACATACCTTAACTACATAGCTTATAACTTGTGTATTTATCTAATTTCAAAAAAATTGATAGAAAGTAGACTCGAAGACAGAGGGTACTATTATTTTTCAACAAAAAAAATTCTCTTTTCTACTATTTTTCATTGAATGTCAAACTCAAAGGTTTATATTTGATAAAAAACCTACATTCGATTGACATCAAAAAATATATACATAATAAATTCAAAAATTGTCAAATCTATAATCGTTAGAAAGCTCATTTTGAGTACTTGTGCTATGCAAAAGGACTTCTCCTTATTGTTCCATTTGACCCCTTCGATTGAGCACTGAAGCCATGAAATGTTCAGAATTTCTTCAAACTTTGCAACCCACCCTTAGTCAAGGACTTTCGATCAAAACTATCTAGTTTCAATAGAAAATACTTGGATGATTTAGGGTCAGTTTAGCCCTTTACTAAGTTACTTTCAATAGAAACTAATGACTTTCGATAGGAATTTAGAAATAACTTTCGATAGAAACCTATGTCAAACAATTTGGTATCATTTCGGGTTACTAACGATTACAAATAAATAAATATTGGTTTTTCTGATCTTATTAATTCGAAAGTTGAAAAATAATTCACATTTTGGAGAAGGAAGACTTTTGAAACTGTATTTTTTTTAATTTTGTCAAAATTTGGTAGAACAATTTTGCAAAGTGATGGGAAATAAAAAGAGAAGGCTAAACAAAACTACATGACATTATTCAGAAGAGACTGAACAAAGACTACGTGAAGAAGCATGAGAAAGATATTATCATAGGAAATAAGCTCTCTCTCTCTCTCTCTCTCTCTCTCTCTCTCTCGATATTTTAAGTTGATGGTTAGGACTTGTCTTAATGAAACATGTAAGCATGATATTGCAATACCGAATTAGACCTAATTTCATAAAGAAGACCTAATTAGACTTAATAAGACTAATTAGACCTAATATCACCTAGAAAAGACTAATCAGACCTAATAAGACTAAGAAGACATAATTAAATACCTAATTAGACCTAATGTGAGTATTATGACCCCTTAAGACCTAATGACATAAGTAATTTAAAAGACCTAATTAGACCTTTAATAAGACTAATTAACATGTCTAATATGATTAATAGGAACTACTTGTACACCTAATATGAACAATAGGACCCCTTAGACATAATAAAACCTATTATGAGGTCTAATACGGATAATATAACCACTAAGGCCTAATTAGACTAATTAACCCCTAATATTTCCTAACAAGACCTAATTATACTAATTTTTGTATAAAATTTACATGTGAGTAATATGACCTAATATGATAATAGGAAATAATATTGAATATAAATATAGTACCTAATTAGGGGCCTATTTATGAAATTAATAGGACCCCTTAGACCAAATTAGTCCTAATAAGCCCTAATTATCTATCTAATATGAGCAATAGGACCCCTTCTAGGTGTAATTATATTTAATGAGACTAATTAACACCTAATATTCTCATACTATGACCCTTTAAGAACTAATTAGACTCAATATGCTTAATATGAACAATATGACCCTATAAGCATAATTAGACCTAGATGATGACCTAACTAGACCAAATTAGAGGTCAATTAGTACCTAATTAAACCAATATGACCTATTAGGACCTAATGAGACCAATTAGACATCATATGAACAATAGGACACCTTAAGCATAATTAGACCTAGATTATGACCTAATTAGAGGTCTATTAGTACCTAATTAGACCAATACGACCTATTAGGACTTAATTATACACAATTAGACCTATTAGGACCAATTAGTTACACTTTGATGCCTAATTAGACCTATTAGACATCATATGAACAATACAACCCTTTAAGCATAATTAGACCTAGATAATGACCTAACTAGACCTAATTAGAGGTCTATTAGTGCCTAATTAGACCAATATGACCTATTAGGACTTAATTAGACCTAATTAGACCTATTAGGAGAAATTAGTTACACTTTTATGCCTAATTAGACCTAATTAGACCAATTGGACATCATATGAACAATGGGACCCCTTAAGCATAATTAGACCTAGATTATGACCTAATTAGAGGTCTATTAGTACATAATTAGACCACTTAGACCTATTAGGACTTAATTAGACTCAATTAGGCCTATTAGAACCAATTAGTTACACTTTGATGCCTAATTAGACCTATTAGACATCATATGAATAATAGGACCCCTTAAACATAATTAGACCTAAATTATGACCTAATTAGACCTAATTATAGGTCTATTAGTACCTGATTAGACCAATTAGACCTATTATGACCTAATTATAACCAATTAGACCTATTAGGACTAAATAGTTACACTTTGATGCCTAATTAGACCCAATTAGACCTATAATGACCTTATTAGACCTAAAATGACTTAGTTAGATCCAATATGACCTAATTAGACCCAATATGACCTAATTAGACCTAATTAAACCTAATATGACCTATCAGGAGCTAATTGGAAATAATTAGACCAATTAGATATCATATGAACAATAGGACTCCTTAAGCATAATTAAACCTAGCTTATGACCTAACTAGACCAAATTAGAGGTCTATTAGTACCTAATTAGACCAATAAGACCTATTAGGACCTAATTAGACCTAAAATTACTAATTAGACCTAATATGACCTAACTAGATCCCAAAATGACCTAATTAGACCCAATTACACCTAATATGACCTATCAAGACCTAATTAGACCAATTAGACATCATATGAATAATAGGACCCCTTAAGAATAATTAGACCTAGATTATGACCTAATTAGACCTAATTAGAGGTCTATTAGTACCTAATTAAACCAATATGACCTATTAGAACTTAATTTGACCCAATTAGACCTATTAGGACCAATTAGTTACACTTTGATGCATAATTAGACCCAATTAGACCCAATTAGACCTAATATGACCCAATTAGACCTAATTAGACCCAATTAGACCTAATATGACCTATTAGGACTCCTTAAGAATGATTAGGCTTAGATTATGACATAATTAGACCTAGATTGTGACCTAAGCATGATTAATAGGACTGTATACATAGGAAATTTCATTTGGACTTTTGTTTAATAATTTTAAATTTGTATGTAGGAAATTCTCAAGAAGCACAACCTTATGATGTTGGAGAAGGGTCATCACAAGATCAACAAGCCCAACCTTAAGAAGTTGGAGAAGGGTCATCGCAAGCTCCACAAGCACAACCTTCATAAGTTGGAGAAGGGTCATCGCAAGCTCAACAAGCACAACTCTTAGAATATTAAACAAGTACACATCTCTCTCTCTCTCTCTCTCTCTCACACACACACACACACACACACACACACAGTCTCGGTTTAGCCTCTTTGTGGTGAATATGAATTTTGGGTCTTTCCCCTTAAGACTATTGTTTTTGTTGTGTACATGTATCCTTTGATGAAGAAAATGTTGGACAAGGGGCATCCCAAGTTGAAGTAATGGACTTTAGAGAAGGGTCAACCCAAGATCAAATAAGTATGTGTTTCTCTCATTAGTTTATTAATTATTACCTTTAACATGAGATTATTTCTACTTATTTCAATAAGGCCCCTTAAGATGAGCTATTAAGATATTTTTTTAATTTTGTTTTCAGCTGAAGTGTAAGCATAAAATGAGAATGTTAGTCTACCCCAGCAATTGAAGAGAAAAATTAATCATAAAATCATAGATCATTTAATTGAAATGGATGTGGAAAATTTGAGAGATTATGCTAAACAACCCATAAATATTATGAAGAGGGCATTGAATAAAATTCTAAGCAAATAATTGCAAAATTTGAGAATCTTGATACACTTGAAAAAACCCAACTATTATCAATTACACTTCTTAAAGATGAGTTAAAAGAGCCATTAAAATTGTTGTGTGTAGATGCAAGTTTTTAAAAGATAAAATCATGTAACGTACAAAAAAATATTGTTGAAAGTGTTAAGGAAGGTTTGAATTCCATTGGGAAAACAACTAGATCTACAAATAGTTCCATTTCAAGAAGAGTGACACTGACATCTATTTTAAATAAAAACATGTCCCAAAAAAGACAAATTTCTTCACTTTCATCTCATATGGGATACAATAGGAAGAC